>BQNB010203678.1:0-10746 GCA_026074375.1 Tanacetum coccineum | reverse complement strand
AATACTGTCAATCTGATCTCTCTCTATACTCAACATAGCTCGAACCTTTAGGTACTCCAGTCTTAAACTCCCAATCCTCTCAACCAAACTAGGTCGCTCTCCACTAGCTACCATCTTACTAGTCTCCAACTGTCTCTGAGTGGTCTCAATCTCAATAATCCTATCAATACGAACCTCTGACATGTAGTGAATTATATCATAAATAGTATCCTTAAGATCAGGTATACATCCTCTAGAAGACTCAAAACTATCACCAATAACCAATAGATCTACAACGATCTCTCTTGTGTCTGCCACACTAGCCTCTACATCAAACTCCTCATTATCCTCTCTAACCTCACTAGCAGCAATCTTAAATCTCATACCTACACCATCCTCAAGGTGAGCTACAACTCCCTCACTAATACCTATATCTGCAACAGCCTCTGCATCAGCAGTATCCACCTCTATATGCTCCTCTCCGCTATCCTCTGGTGAGTATGAATCTCTAAACCTCTTGCGAGGTGGTAAAAGATCAGCAGGAGTAGGGGCTATCGACCTCAAAACATGAGTAGGTGATGGTACTGAAGCAGTAGGGGACCTACATCTCTTGCGAGATGGCCCAGAAGAAGGTGAAAATGAATCCAATGACCTCTCAGAAGATGAACCTAAGGATGACTCTGATGTAGTCGGTGGGTAAGGGGTAGACAATGGTGTAGACCTCCAACGTCTAAAATCCTCACTACGTCGTGGAGTCCTAGCAAGTGATCGATGAACAAATCTCTATGGTGTAGATGAATCAGCATCGGTAGTGTCTGGTGGTGTATGTCCGGATAAGGAATGATCTGAAGGTGCACTAGAAGAAGATGAGTTTGGTGAAGAATAACGATCTGATGAATGATGAGATACACGTCTCCATGCAAGTCTACGAGCAGGAATGGGTCTAACTCTCTTCCTCGCAGTCAACAACTTACGCGGCCCATTGAGGTGGGTGCGATAAAGTCGACCAAAGGGAATAGCCTCACCGGGTCAAACAAGAATCGCTGGCCATCGATGAATCTCGGGTGGGGAAACAACAGGTGCAAGGGGAAACTCTGATAATGGTGCAAGAGTATCATGAGATGATGATACGGGTCTCTACTCAGCAGGCTCGGACTCACCGTCTGCCTCCGTATCATCTGTTCACAAAAAGGGTGAAACCAATGGCAAATCTGGTGCGGGAGGTAAAGAATCCTTCGATGGATCAGAATCAAAAGAAGGTGAACAATCCACTAAATCAAGTACCCCGGCAGGTGAGACGACTGAAACTGTCCCCACATTCGGTGTAACTATAAGGTCAGTTGGAACAACAGGAACCTCAGGGATAGCAGGGATAATAGTAGGAATAGCACCAAAGAGAGTCACTGGTGGGGCATGAAAACCCACACTCTCCTCGGATGTATCAGACGAAATAGAAATAACAGGAGCAGCCATGACCTGCACAAGCACAAATTTATATAAATCCTTATTATATGAAACCATGCACGTACAAGCAAAGCCAAGAAATAAGTACGATGCAAAATATGATATGACAAAAGGATGAATAACATAATTATGGCAATATGATATATATAATCAGTACTTATATATATTAAACGCTATTATTATAAGATATATATGTAAGCAGGTAAGGCACGTAGGATCACATACTGGTTATAGACCAGACCTAGATATACTACCTGGTTCTCTATAACCTTGGCTCTGGATACCAATCTGTCACACCCCCAAACGGGGCCTAGTCGGAAACACGTGTCTGGGGGCGTGACGTCATAATATACATCACACAAGATACAAAGAACGACCTCTAAGGGTACGTTTGAAAATCCAACATCGTTGCATTAATTAAAATAGTTAAAGTTTGACATAAGTTTAAAGATAATATGCGGAAGCGAATAAAAGTTTTAGAAATTGACAACGATGTTTAAACAGTAGATAATAGCGTTTCTTGAAAATCGGCCCAATGCATAGCGACACCAAATAGCAAGCAAAAACATCCACAGCTAAGCACCTGAGAAAAACATGCTAAAATGGTCAACATAAAGTTAAGTGAATTCATAGGTTTGAATTTAGTATTAAAAGTAGACCACAAGTTCACAGTACGCACGTGACAGTTATAACAGATACAACTTCACATAAAAAGAATGTATTTACTGTTGCACTAAGCTCATGACACCGAAGCTCAATTTAAAAGGAAGCATTTTATATGGCAAATAGTATTCCACGCCCTAAAGGTATCCGATCAAGATCACCTATTGACATTCCGACATGGTATATATATGTTTGTTCGGGACCTCCGAATCTAGTAAGAGCTACTTACCCGGATAGGGATAATGATATGTGTTATTTTACACATACCTTTTACCTTGTAAAACGAACCCAAAAGACCAAAAACATGTAAAAATGGCAAATATATGCTTGTTTTTATGTTTGTGTATGTGCAGGTACGAGTAATAAAGAAATGGGCAAAAATCAAAGCAAAAACAGACAAAGCCAAACACGAGAAGGAAAGAGTGCATAAGAGCCGGGAATTATCAAGCTATGGTCAACAAAGTCAACCTTGGTCAACCCTTGGTCAACCCACAAAACGATAAATCCTTCAAAATCCCAAATGAGCCCTTAATATTAAAACATTTGCACCATAAGTCCTTAAATACATAACACCATTAGTCCTTTTATTATAAGAGACTAACGGTCGTTATGTTTCTTACTATAAAACCCTTTACCCTTTTAACCCAAGCCCAAAACAAACCCAGGCCCAGTTTCTTTTTTATAAATCCCTAGCCCAGGTCAACCCTTATACCCTAGGTCAAACAAAAACGTATAAGAAGAAAAGAGGGCCAGGAAAACTTGTTGTTACTATTCACCCTCCGTCTCAAAACATTACCCTGCACCAATTTCATCCTGCTTTAATGAAATTCACCCTTCTAGAAGGAAACCTTGACAAGCTCTGACATGTACCTTGTCCATGCTGGCGATCCCGTGCTTTCTGATTGGCTTAACATACGTGGAGAGCAATAGACGGATTGGATCAAAGTAATTAGAAGGCATTTATGAATAAATGGTTGAGATGAGAAGAGGGGGAGTGTTCCTGGATCTAGAATCATCCTTTTGAAGGCTATATAAAGAAGCATCAACACACAGAATGGAGTATCTAGCTTAGGAGTATGAGTAGGAATAGCTTCATTTAGGTAGCTTGTTCAGTATTAGCTTATTTCATGTAATTTCTTTTCAAAGTATTGTAACAGCTTAAGTTTTAATAAAATTCAGTTTATTTTAATCATTCGGCCTTGTCTTTGGCACATATCAAACATTTACTGACATAGGTGGCAATCTCAGCCTTCATATTCGGCCACCAATACAGCTTCTTTAAATTTTGGTACATCTTGTCTGATCTAGGATGTACCGAATAGTTTGACTTATGCGACTCGTGCATAATCAACTCTCTTAAGTCACCCAAAACAGGTATCCAACTTCTCCCCATTTAAGCACAAACGTTATCCATCTTACACATGGCTCTAGCTTCTTAATATACCCACAGATCTTCTGTTCCATATTTCTCCTACTTTCTCGCACTCAACCTAGCTTCTTAAGATCTTGCACAAGGAGGTTCAGACTAATCGTCATAACCAAAGCTCGAACTCGTAGTGGCTTAAACTGTTCCTTTCGGCTCAAGGCATCCGCCACCACGTTCGCTTTTCCCGGATGATAACGTATCTCGCAGTCGTAATCACTCAACAACTCTAACCATCTACGTTGTCTCATGTTCAACTCTTTCTGATCTAGAATATGTTGCAAACTCTTGTGATCAGTAAACACAACGCATTTCGTGCCGTATAAATAATGTCTCCATTTGAGAGCAAACAATATAAGCTTCAGCTCTAAGTCATGTGTAGTGTAATTTTTCTCATGAATCTTAAGTTGGCGTGACGCGTAGGCTATGACCTTCTCCCTTTGCATCAAAACTGCGCCCAATCCTTTACAAGAAGCATCACAGTAAACCATGAAGTTTTCACTACCTTCGGGTAAAGCCAAAATCGGTGCACTACACAACTTCTGCTTCAACAGTTGAAATGCAGCTTCTGCCTTTTCACTCCAATCAAACTTCACGTTCTTTTGAGTCAGCTTCGTCATAGGCTTGGCAATTTTTGAGAAACCTTTGATAAATCATCGGTAATAGCCAGCAAGACCTAGAAATTAACGAATCTCTGTCGGAGTCTTGGGCGATGCCCAATCCTTGATTGACTCAATCTTAGCTGGGTCCACGTGAATGCCTTCACTATCAATCACGTGACCAAGAAATTATACCTTCGACAGCTAAAATTTACACTTTGAAAACTTGGCGTATAATTTCTCCTTCTTAAGTAACTCCAAAATTAACTTAAGGTGTTTTGCGTGCTCTTCTTTTGCCTCTTGGAGTGATCAAGGATGTCATCAATAAAAAATGATCACGAATTTATCTAGGTACGGTTTGCACACCCGATTCATCAGATCCATGAATACCGCCGGTGCGTTGGTCAGTCCAAACGGCATCACTTGAAACTCATAGTGACCGTAGCGTGTCCTAAATGCTGTCTTTGGAATGTCTTCCTCTCAACTCTAAGTTGGTGATAACCAGATCTCAGGTCGATCTTAGAGTAGACCTCTTTCATCCTTGCAACTGATCAAACAGGTCATCGATTCTCGGAAGTGGATATCGGTTCTTCACCGTCAACTTGTTCAGTTCACGGTAATCGATACACATCCGAAAAGATCCATCTTTCTTTTTGACAAACAAGACCGGGGCTCCCCAGGGTGAGGAACTCGGTCTTATAAATCCCTTGTCAGAAAGTTCTTGTAATTGAGTAGACAATTCTTGCAATTCCGACGGTGCTAATCTATACGGAGCTCGTGCCACAGGTGCAGCACCAGGGACCAAGTCAATCTTGAATTTGACTTGTCGTTGTTCCTTTTTTTTAGTGGTAATCCAAGTAAGTCCTCTGGAAAGACCTCCGAAAAGTCCCGTACAGTCGGCACGTCCTCAAGTCGCTTCTCCTCCGACTTGTCTCCGGTTTCCTTCTTCGTTACTTGTGCCAGAAAAATTAGGCATCCTTTCTCAACATACTTATGAGTTTTTGTGCACGATATAATGCTCAACTTCGACTTCTCTCTTCTACTGCCTCTATCACCTTGAACTATCAAAACTTCATCTCCATAGGGAATCCGCACGATCTTCTCATCGCAAACGATCACCGCATGATGGTTCGCTAACCAATCCATGCCGATGATGGCGTCAAAGCTTCCAAGTTCTACCGGCATTAGGTCAATATTGAATGGGTGACCTAATAATCCTAACGTACAACCTCTAAGCACGGTATTGGTTTTAGAAATTCTTCTGTCGGCTAATTGGATAGCATAGCTAACGTCTAAAGTATCAGGGGTTATATCAAGAAAAGTACTAAATGTAGTCGATATGAAACTTCTATCGGCACCCGAAGCAAATAGTATGAAAGCATAATGATTGTTGAGAAGAAGCGTACCCTTGACGACATTTGAATCGGGGTTAGCGTCTCCTCCACCTAGCACATATGCTTTCCTTCTTGCTTCACCAACTCCATTCTTGTTTCCAGCCTTATTTCCATGGTTTTGATCTTTCAGGTTTTGGTAATCACTCCTGTAGTGTCCTTGCCTTCCACACTTAAAACAAGTTAAAACCCTCTGATTCACTATTTGACCCCTCTGAGTAGAAGTAGTGGAATTTGTGACCTTACAATCCCGGGTCAAATGCCCAACCTTGTTACACTTCCAACATCCTACTGTGCATGGTTTCCTTATGTGAAGCTTACACTTGTTACAGAAAGGACACAATCCATCTTATGGTTTCTTCTCATTGTTGCAGCCATATAAGCTCTTGCCTCATTCTGACCCCAACATTTTAGCCTTTTGAATGGTGCTGCTGTCCAACATTATCTCTCTGATTTACACTCCAATCTTCTTTTGTTTCGCATTTTTCCACAGCATAATCCTTATAACTTTAGTCGTCTTTTAAGTTGTTAGCAATCCTAACAGCATCTTGCAGTCTTGTAGGTTCAGCAACAATTACATTCCCTTGGATGTTATCGGGGAGTCCTCCAATGAATTTCTCAACCCGATCCTCCTCCTCTGGGACCATCTTGGTGCACATCATAGTCAACTCTTGAAATCTCTGAGTATAAGCAGCCAAATCATTGTTCTTCACGGTTAAGTTCCACAGTTTAGTTCCATCTTTTGAATCTCATTTCTTGGGCAGTACACTTCAGTCATTAGCTTCATGAGCTCTCCCTATGACATGGAAAATTCAGCCTCAAAACCCAATAGGGACTCTTATTTGCGTTCCACCAGTTAGTGCACCGTTTAATAGTGTGACATGTACATACTTAACTTGAGACTTATCTGGGCAGTTGCTGATATGGAACACTATTTCCATCTTCTCAAACCACCTTATCAAATTGACAACTCCTTCCGTTCCCTAAAAGTTGAGTGGTTGACACTTCATGAAGTCCTGATATGTGCATTCTCTAGCAACAGGTCTATCACCTCTACCATTCTCATTTGGGATTCCATTTCCACCATTTCTATTCTCACCATCTCTAGTACTGCCATTTCCATTATCGCCGACACTATCGTTCTGGCTTTGATTCTCAGCCTCGAGAGCATTGGCGGCACGGATCACCTCATGAGTAGCCAACGTTTCTTCCACGCGTCGGTTAATGAGTTCTTCGATTGCTTCAGGGGTCATATTGGAGCGAGTGATAGTCATGTTCTATATCACAAGACATAATGCACGATGAGATTCGATACGAGATATAGCCATTATAAATGGTTATTTATCGGTTATATTAGAACAAAAACAATAGAAAATGTTTTTCCAGACAAAGTATAAGAAACAATATAGATGAATACGCGAGAGAATCAAAACAAGCTTTTCATTTCATGAATAAAAGCATAATTCGGTTACAACCAACCCAAAATAGGTACATGATTTACGATTATTTATACTTCCAAATCTCGACCTATCCATCTATTTAATGTTCCTACATGATCACGGTACTACTAGTCTAAGGGCGAAAACCCAAATGTCTCTCAACATACGACTCCAACCTCCTAAGTTTCCTCCGAGTATCATCACGATCCCTATGAACCTGACGAAACTCCTTATGTGAAAGTGCCATGTGCTAACGAATACTGTTAATCCGATCTCTCTCTATACTTAACATAGCTTGAACCTTTAGGTACTCCAGTCTCAAACTACCAATCCTCTCAACCAAACTAGCTCGCTCTTTTTTTTTTTTTTTTTTTTATACTAGCTACCATCTGACTAGTCTCCAACTGTCTCTGAGTGGTCTCAATCTCAATAATCCTATCAATACGAACCTCTGACATGTAGTGAACTAAATCATAAATAGTATCCTTAAGACCAGGTATACATCCTCTAGAAGACTCAGAAATATCACCAATAACCAATGGATCTACAGCGATCTCTCGTGTGTCTGCCACACTAGCCTCTACCTCAAACTCCTCATCATCCTCCCTAACATCACTAGCAACAATCTCAAATCCCATACCTACACAATCCTCAAGGTGAGCTATAACTCCCTCACTAATACCTATATATGCAATAACCTCTGCATCAGTAGTATCCACCTCCATATGCTCCTCTCCTGTATCCTTATGATATAAATCTTAACTCTTCGAGTGGTAAAAGATCAGCATGAGTAGGGGCTATCGACCTTGAAACATGAGTAGGTAATGGTACCGAAGCAGTATGGGACCTATATCTCTTGCGAGATGGCCTAAAAGAAGGTAAAGATGAATCCAATGACCTCTTAGAAGATGAACCTAAGGATGACTCTGATGTAGTCGATGGGTAAGGGGTAGACAATGGTGCAGACCTCCAACGTCTAAAAGCCTCACTATGTCGTGGAGTCCTAGCAAGTGATCGATGAACAAATCTCTGTGGTGTAGATGAATCAGCATCGGTGGTGTCTGGTGGTGTATGTCCGGATAAGGAATGATCTGAAGGTGCACTAGAAGAAGATGAGTCTGGTGAAGAATGATGATCCGATGAATGATGAGATACACGTCTCCATGCAAGTCTATGAGCAGGAATGGGTTTAACTCTCTTCCTCGCAGTCAACAACTTATGCGGCCAATTGAGGTGGGTGCGATAAGGTCGTCGAAAGGATAGCCTCACGGGTTCAAAACAAGAGTCGTGAAAGTCGACAAATCCCGAGTGAGGGATAAACAACAGGTGCAAGGGGAAACTTTAATAATGGTGTAAGAGTATCACTAAATCAAGTACCCCGCCAGGTAAGACGACTGAAACTGTCCCCAGCTACGGTGTAACTATAGGGTCAGCTGGAACAACAGGAACCTCATGGATAATAGGGATAATAGCAGGAATAGCACCAAAGAGAATCACTCATGGGGCATGAGAAAACCCACACTCTTTTTAGAGTATCCAGGAACGGAAATCAGAAATAAAGGAGCAACCCTTACCTGCACAAGCACAAGTTTATATAAATCCTCTTTATATGAAACCATGCACGTGCAAGCAAAGCCAAGAAATAAGTACAATGCGAAATATGATATGGCAAAATGATGAATAACGTAATTATGGCAATATGATATATATAATCAGTACTTATATATATTAAACGCTATTATTATAAGATATATATGTAAGCAGGTAAGGTACGTAGGATCACATACTGGTTATAGACCAGACCTAGATATACTACCTGGTTCTCTATAACCTTGGCTCTGGATACCAATCTGTCACACCCGCAAATGGGGCCTAGTCAGAATCACGTGTCCGGGGCATGACGTCATAATATACATCACACAAAATACAAAGAACGAACTCTAAGGGTACGTTTGAAAATCTAACATCATTGCATTAATTAAAATAGTTAAAGTTTGACATATAGTTACAGATATACGCGGAAGCGAATTAAAAGTTTTGAAATTGACAACGTGTTTAATAAGTAAATATATTATATGTTCCTTGAAAAATCGGCCCAATGCATAGCGACACCAAATAGCAAGCAAAGACTCCACACGCTAAGCACCTGAGAAAAACATGCTAAAACGGTCAACATAAAGTTGAGTGAATTCATAGGTTTGAATTTAATATTAAAAGTGGACCACAAGTTCACAGTACGCACGTGACAGTTATAACAGATACAACTTCACATAAAAAGAATGTATTTACTGTTGCACTAAGCTTATGACACGAAGCTTCAATTTTAAGGGGGAAGCTTTTATATGCCAAATAGTATTCCACGCCCTAAAGGTATCTGACCAAGATCACCTATTGACATTCCGACATGGTATATATCCGTTTGTTCGGGACCTCCGAATCTAGTAAGCGCTACTTACCCGGATAGGGATAATTACTCCCAATAGATCTATTTACAACATTCGCGCTCACTTAACCAGTACGGTCGGTTAAGCAATTGACGGTTCATGATAATTCGGGCATTAGTGGTCTATTCGCTACTTAGGCAACACGTAATCAGGAAAAGGAAACGTAAAGTAACTGTGTCCATAGTTTGAAAACAAGCAATGTTTCTCACCCCAAAATAGTAAAGTAAAAGTAGTAAAACATGGGGCTATGAACTCACCTTAGCAAAATGAGCAAATGATAATCACGCAAGTAAAAGATGATATAGAAATCTAGCCGCGACCTAGAATAATAACGCGTCTCAGAAACACGAAAAGTATGCCAAGAATTGCACAATATGTTCATCACCAAAATACATCCTTGTGTGTTTGCTTTAGTTTGTTTAACAAAACATGATGAAATGAAATCATATAGTTCTTCGTTATGTTTCGACGTTTAATCAAAAAATTACTATTTTTAGAAAGTTTTTAGTTTCGGGACGTTAATACCGTCCCCTACATTTGTTAAGTTTCCATAATTCAAAATGCACTAACGAGCCTTAATCGCTTAACTTCTATGTCCATTTCGCTAAATTCTTACCAAACTTACTATTTTTAGTAACTTTCTCGCTTTTCCCAAAATATGTTAACGGCGTCTTTAAATGATACTAATCAATAGGTATGTGTTACTATATGTTTTGCTAGTGTTTAGAAAGTCTAAAAATGTCCAAAAGTGTTGGGAATTATATTTGAGTTGATAAAACAAAAGAAGAATGAAACATAAGGACTAAATCTAGCATTATGGAATTCTACAAGCTGGTGGAGGATATTCTACAAAAGATAAAAGATTCCAAAAGATATGATTCTTAAAGACAAAGATGAAGTTTATTAAAGAATTAAAAGATTTAGTTTCCTTATATTATTATGTTTTCCCTTGTAAATCTAGATGGACTCCACTATATAAAGAGACCCCTAGATATAGTTTTAGGTGTGCCAAATAGTGTGTGTGTGTGTGCACCAAAGGTGTAAAACGTGTGTATGTGGGTTGACACGTCCCACAGGAAGATGTAGATGCTAGCATGTGTGATGTAGCCCCAAGATCATTAGTTTGATCCTGTTGATGTAACCGTCTTATCATTGATCAGGTAAGATTAGGGCTTGTAGTAGTCATTGTATAAAGATGATGATGAAACCTTGTTAGGCAATAATAAAGAATGTTCTTAATGTTTATTCCGCTGTGCATTCTATTGTTCTTTGTTATTGTTTATCCTAGATTAAAGTTCTAAACAAACTGAGCTTAAACGATCTTTAGATTTAACAATTGGTATC
>BQNB010203676.1:0-10746 GCA_026074375.1 Tanacetum coccineum | reverse complement strand
ACGTAAATGTTATCGATTCCAAGAGACATGTCGAGAAGAATCCTTTTGGAAATTTTCTGATTTTCTGATTTTGTATTTTCTATATATATACCTGTTGTCCTTAGCATTGCTATGTGAAGGTGGAATAGTAATCCCAACTCTTGTCGTTGTGGTGCGAGGTCTGAACTGTTGTGATCAGACATCATTCGAACATTGAGGAACGGGGCCTGAAGTGTTATTTTCAACAGACACCATTTAACATTGACGACCGAGGCTTGAACTGCTTTGTTCAAACGTCATTTTAAAGATTTAATCTTTTGTGAAACCATTCTGGCACTGGTTTCTTAGATATCAGAAATTTCAGCAACCACACTCTTAGATTTTCTTGCTTTTCATTGTATAGTGCATCTGCATTTAGGTCAATTCGTTGTTGCTTTTGACCATTGAATGACGTACCTGCACTTAAACCCAGAGTTTGTTCGCATGTCTAGTGAAAATAGGAGGGATATTACTATTGAACCATTTGGGGGTCAACTTGTCAACCTTATTTGGCTTTAACGCGAAATTTCTTTCCTAGTAAGTAGGAACACTTCTACGACCAATTGTCTTGAAAATTATACCGTCGGTTTTTTTTCAGCTAGTACAAGATCTAGGAGTCATTGTTTATCAGGGACGTGGTAAGAGTCTTGTTTTTGTTGAGAACCTTCATGTCCTGTGGGATCTCTGTTTTATGGTTTTTAGATGCACTTGTACTTTTCTGCGGGCCATTCAATATATCTCTTTGTTGTCTTATGGGATTTTGCTCCTTATTCTGTACAGAGGCACAGATGAGGGATTTAACCTTGAGAGGTATTCTAAGAAGCATTCATCAGATTGCACTGTTAAGGCACTTTTTGCATGTAGGGGACATTGCAATTTCATTGAACCTATAAGAAAGGCTAGAAAGGCTTTTGTTTCCTATTGTTCTCCTTAATGTGAACATCTTTGTTTGAAACCCGATCGACTCATGATGCTTACCCATTCCTTGGTTTTGGTTTAGCAACATTAGCCAGTGATGGGTTAAATATAGCTGGATTCAATCATTCTTGGTTTTCAATTCACATTCTTTGTCTTTCTGCAAGTTGTGCAATTTTTCTTAAGCTTTCTCTACGGTGAGTAGTTTATGAACCATGTCATTTGAGCCAACTTTTTCCCTTAGGTGGACTGAAAGTGACACATGCTTTGGAAATTCCCTAAGAGGGGCTAGCTAGGTTTGTCGTATCACATTGGTGTTTCGAATTTTGCTTTGTTTTCTAATATGAGGCAAATTTATGTTGTCGTGACTTGTTTTAAAATAACCATCCACACATTAGTTTTATTATACAGCTGTACTCGTTTCTTTGAAAACTTCTCATTTTAGGAGAATTTGAAAAAAGGAAGAGTCGGTTTTCATAAAACTGTTGGTTTTGGAATTCGTTTTTTATAGCATTTGGTGTTTGTCGAACAACAGATGGTTTATCAAACTGAGTTTCTACAGACTTTCCCTTGCAGTTCTCGATGAGTTTCTTTAACTCACTTATTGCTATGTTCTTGTCTTGCATTTGAGCTTTCAAATTTTGTATTTCATGATATTTTTCACGTTCTTTTCGAAATACATTTGATCCGTTTTCTTTGCAAACTGAGTTGTTTTTCATTTGTTCTTTACATTGTTGTAAAGCAAGTTAGTTCTAGAGAAATAGAAGTTTCGAGTTTGTTCTTGTGTTTTTCCAAGTTTAGAAAAAACTTTTTAACTAAATTATTAGGAACTTCTTTGTTAACAGAATTCAGTTTGTTTCGAAAGCTTTTTGTTTGCAAGAACATTCACATTCTCTTTGTACTTGTGAAGATATAAGCATTGTAATCCAGTAGGAGCTTATTTAAAATCAGACTGAGAATTCAAATTTGAAATATAACACTTTAGGACACACACCTCTTCGAGAATTGATCATAAATGTTTCCGGAAAATCAGCCCTTTTTTCAGATTCAAGTTCGTTCAACCTCCTTTTTCAAGGGAATTAACGTACTCCAATATGTCATGCATTTCTCTTTTTTTTTAGGTTCCATGATCAAATACAATGAATGTCCAGTATAGTTTTGTCTGGAACAAGATTGGCAATTAATAAGGTTTTGATCAAAACTTCCATACGCATAGAAGTTGGGTTAGAAATGCATACTATTAGTATATGATTCTAGACCATGTTTGTTTACAATATTGTTCATAAAATGATTTGAAGAAGTTCGTTTGTCATTTCGTTATTAAAACTTGTTCGACTTTTACTAATGGATTTAGAAATGGGTTTTAGATTGATAGGGACACGGTTTTAGCCAATTTTGTTTGGTTTTGTTATGTTTTTAAACGTTTTTCTCCACATTCGTCTTCATTAACATTCTTTAGCGCGTTTCAACTGATCAAGTTAGGTTTTGGGTTGGTGGTTTGAAAGTTTCATAAAGACTCGTTTTGATATGTGAAATCTGATGTTTCAATTTGTCTGTATCCATATAGTGTTTTTGTGTTATACTTCTCCTTTTCAAGAGCACTGTCTCGTCCCATTGGGTGCCAAAATCTGTTTGCAGATCTGAAAGTATTATATGGGATCTTTTACAAACGATCAGGCTTTTTTCAGATGGAGCTATTTGAGGTACCTTTGGTCTTAGCAAAGGCTTGATCTACCATTATATGTTGCGGGGCATTTTTGGCTGCTAACATGTGATTTGTGGTCTGAATTAATTTTGATTGCGTTCATAAAGAATTTCATTTTTAAAAAACGTTTATTTGTAACTTGTTCCCATTTTCAATCATCGTGTCAAATGTCTTTTCCTATCCTTAACCCTTTTAAATCCAAAAAAAAAACTTACTTTTCTCTCTTGAGTTGACCATCAAATTGTGACCTATAGTTAACAGACTCTTTTTGGATAGCTCATCGTAGTTGTCTGATTGACAAAATAGAAATTTCATAGGTTTTAGTTTTTAAAACCATTTGTATGTCATGGTTCTTTACGAGCTAATAGTCCTGGTGTTTCAGTTAACTTTGTTGAAGTATTTTAAAATCACTCGTTCGGTTCATTAAAGGGCCGTTTTTTGTCTGTACTTCTCAAGAAGTCTGGTTTTGGTCTGAAGTGCAATCAGACAACATCCCGACTGCTAGTAGCCTCCCTGAGCCTAACTAGTCTCATCTCCAAGGTTAGTTTTGCAATTCTTCCAATTATTGTGTCAAGGAAGCGTTATGACTTTTCTTTAATTGCTTTAAAATCGTTTTGTTTTCTCAGTACAAGAGTTTAAATTTGCAATTAAATTAGCAAAGCGTTGGCTACGTTCATCAAACACATTTCAGCCGCATTTTGATCAATCCTGCATTATAATTCTAGTACATTTATGTGATGAATCAGGAATGATCATGAACATTGCTATCATCCTTCATCCAAAAAACTATTGTGTCGTTAATGGATTCAGGTTTTTTGCTCAGAATGTCGCTCACATTGGCAAAACAATCTAATTTCATCATGGTTGTGTACTGTTCTAATGGCCTGTACTAAGTAGAAATGGATATCTTCAGGTGAGTGAGAAATCCTGAATCTTGTGCAATGTAACTGTAAGGTGCTTCCAATATTGTTTTTAATCAATTCTTCATCTGATACCAATCCCACTGTTGTTTCAGTCTCCTTGAACTTGTAAAGATGATTGAACCTTCTTGAACCTTGCCTGTTTCATCTGCAACTGTCTTTCACTCAACTTTCTTCAACGTCATTTTTAGCTCTTGCTCATGGACTTGCTTTTCTATTATACATTGCATCAATGGAAGTTTCCTGTTTCTGGATGATTGATTCTTGAATGTTTGAGCTGGCATTGTAGTGTATTCTCTGGAAGATTTCTTTTGCTTCTCGATCTGATCGAAAAAGATCTTGATTAAATTTATCGAGAGGCTTTAACATAGTCAGAGTTAATGAACCTTTAAAATGTAATTTTGATCACACTTAGAGCGGATTTGGAATATCCATCTGTTGAGTGTTTCTGCATTGAGAAGTGTTTTTCTAAGTTATTCCATGTGTTGAGATAACTGAAACTTGAAGGTTCTGACCACTATCACCAAAGAGTTGCGCAAAAACTTGTTGATATAATATAGCTATGTCTTTCGAGTAACGTTGATGGTTGATTTTAAGTGCATTTAATTTGTTTTAAGAAGTTTTTTTTTTGAAAAATCTTTGCTTTGCATCTGCAGTTTTCTGGTATCCTGGTTACCTTTAAAACTGAACCCGAAGATGAAGTAACCTTTGTTCCTATTTTATTGTGAATTATGAAGTGTGAAAATTTTGTTGGATCTTAATGGATATGATGTGATTGATGTTGTGGTTTTAAATACAATAGACGTTCTCGGGAATTTTTCATGGTCTTATGATTGAACGATAAAAATTTAACGGGATTTTACAAAATCAATAGAAAACCGAGAATGATTTGATTCTGAGCATGCGGCCAATGATTTAATTGTCTAAAAAACAGAATAATTTTCTGGCTTAGGGTTAGAGCTTGTTTGTTTTAAATAGGCTCACAAACCTGAATAGGGCTTAAAAATCGTTGCGGCCGTGAGCTAGAACAAAAACAAGTCATAACACTAAATTCCAAAAAAATGAAAATGTCAATATATACTCTATAGTAAACGAGGGTTTTGGGCCTCGGAAAAAATCCGTAACTAGCAAGCTTGGTTTATAGCATTATATACCGTTCTCGTGTTTTCTGTCGATTTGAGTGGTCAGGGCTGAAACGGACTACGGATCAAAAGTTATGGAATGATGGTTTGTTTGTTATACTAAATCGCTTTTCGTCACACAAGATTTCTAGAAAATCGCAGTGTCTTGTTAAGTGCTATCTTTAACCAAAACGCACATTTAGTGACGTTGATCAGTGTCACCAAAAGCATGCTAGTAGTGAGTCTCAGTAACTAGTCCAAGGTAGTTAGTTTAGTCGACACTAAAACGCAGTGGTTGGATTTGGTCAAATGCATAATGTTGAGATTTGGTCAAAACGCAATGATAATTTAGCAAAAACGCAACGTCTTTATTCAAAACGCAGTGAACTTTTGAACTCAAAACGCAGATGATAATCTTTTATCAAAAAGCAGCTTGAGATTTGGTTTCCAAACGCAATGTCAAAACGCCAGTCTAGTCAATATAATATTCTAAAATATCCAAAAACGCAACCTAAATTTTTTTTCGAAATAGGGTTTGATTATTTTAATGTATTTTAAAATTTCTCTCATAACCAAAAACGACAAAAACAAATAAATGATTGCGTTTTTGAACCTATGTTTAATAAAAGATCAATAAACGCAACCAAGAAGAAAATCAAAAGCAAACAAAGAAGAAAATCAGAAGCAACATGAATTTTGCCAGTGAGTCAAAAACGCTAACGACGAATTATACGACCTTTTTCTTCAAAAAATTCGCCTATAAAAATAATCCTTTTTGTACCTTTTTAACATTGATTTTCTCTTGCCATCAATTAGCTACCTATATGCCTAGATCTTGCTTAATAAACATAAACGAGTCACACAATCTAAGCACAAAATTTCGGGTTTGATTTTTTATCTTTTTGACTTCTTTTTGTCCCTTCGATTTGATCTTGTTGAACCACACAAATCAACCACGAATCTACACGTAGCTCTGATGCCAATTGTAAGATCCCTTTAACACTTCACTTCATACAATCGATCACGAAATCGAAACTAGAAATGAGAAAGAGAGAGTTGTTCTAGAGAGAGAAACTAGAGAGAGAATTAAGAGAGAAAATGAAAATATATTTTTAGATATTTTGAACAACTTACTTTTCCAAGTGGAAAAGTTCCTTATATACCCCGACACTTAAAAGTGACGTGCGAGATATTTAACTAGGACCCGGGCTCGGGTTTTGCTTGGGATTAAACCCAAAACATATACAATATTAGATTATCTATCGAGCCCGATTCCTGATATTATCCTATTACAACATTAACTAATTAAAGACCGAAGCTCCATCGTAGAGTGACCGAACTTCTTTGTTCGACTCAATAAATTAAGGCTAACACAAACGGTGTTGAAGGAGGAGGGTTTGGCACGAGTCCTGAACTGATTGTTGCATGAGTCATTTCATGAAGTGCGGGTCCTGAACTGCTGTGTTCGGAAGCCATCGCAGTCAGCTCATCAAAATCTACATGAATTGTCTCAATAATTCGTCTGGTACGTCGGTTGTAAATTCGAAATGCTTTCTTCGTGGGTGCATAACCAATAAAAATACCAATATCAGCCTTTGGTTGTAACTTGCCCAAATTGTCACTATCATCCGTTGGATAGCAGAGTGCACCAAATACATAGAAGAAAGATAAGTCGGGAAGTTTGTCATGTAAAAGCTCATATGGTGTTTTGTTGTGATAAAGGCGTATGATGGAATGATTTTGGGTGTAACATGCACTGCTTCAGCCCATAGAAATAACGGAGCTTTTGCATAAATCAACATTGTGTGAGCAGCTTTAATTAACGTATGATTCCGTCTTTGAACGACACCATTTTGCTGTAGAGAGCGAGCTACAGATGTTTCGTGAGAGATAACAACCTTCTCATAATATTCACGCAACGTTTGATTAACAAATTCTGTTCCATTATCTGTTCTGATGCGTCGAACAGGTACTTTCAGCCGCAGTTGGATCATCCTAAGAAACTTGATTACGAAATTTGGAGCTTCATCTTTTGACCTTAAGAACTTAAAGCATGTAAATCGTGAGTAATCATCGACAATGACGAGGATGTACTTCTTTCCATTAACACTTGCGACACGCATTGCACATGCAGAACACAGATGGTCCTTTTCAAATTTAAGCTTAGGGAGACCTCGAACAAGACCATGTCTAGCTAAATGGTTGATTGCACTAAAGTTTAGATGAGACAAACGTCGGTGCCATAGCCAAGACTTAGTCTTTGAGGCCTTTAACAAGAGACATATGGGAGAGGACGCCATCATGTCTCCAAGAGACAGAGTATACAGATTGTTGCCTCGAGATCCAGTCAATAAATCAACACCTTCTAAATTACGAATGAAGCAGGTGTGTTGAAGAATACAAGTAACCTTTGATATGAGATGGGAAGGAACTTAGTGAGAGAGAGTAGAAGGAAGGATGTATTCTAGAGAGAGAAAGTAAGAAACATATAATTCATAAGTGAAATAAGAATACAAAACCAACCAACCAACACCCTCTACAATGCATGGAGAGGGTATTTATACATGAGATGTGGCTGGCCATGGACCTAGATAGGCTTTCCATAGGACTTAGGCCATATTAGATTACTTTACTTGACATATGATTAACTACGGGTTAAGACTAATACATATTAGAAGTGACTGATACTTTTCTTGTTTCTAACAATCTCCCCCCTAAGGGAGGTCACTCCAATTTACAAAACTTTAAACCTAGCATACTATGCTTCATCTTTAGTCTTCAGCTCGTAAACTTCATTTCTTGATTTACTCTTGTAAATATGTTGTAGTGATTAGTGACTTTGGGATCGAGCTTGTTCCTTTATCTTTAACTTGTATGTGAGAATGTGATCTTGAGCATCTTGAGATCATCAACCAAGCATAATCTCTTTGCCATCTTAATGAACTTTGCCATCTTGTGAAACTTGTGACTTTGGACCGACATGCTCATACCTTTCTTGATTTGTTGACTTGAAAAGCTTTAATGTTGCATCTTTCTTGAAATTCTTTAACTTTAACACTTTGTCACTTCGAGAAAGACGTTAGGTATCAGAGTGACAGAAACTTCTTTGAAATTCTTTGACTTTAATACTTTGTCACTTCAAGAAAGACGTACGGTATCAGAGTAGCGGAAGTCTTGAAACATGTACTTGAGCTTTCATGATGTCTTTATGTTTGTCGGTCTGGTATGAGCATGTGGCTATGAATCTTGTGAGTCAGCGGGAAACAGGTACCTTCACCACCATCTTTAAGTTTCCTGCAATAAAACAGTTAGCAATAAAGCGGGGGGACGAATATGGCTTTGTCATTCGCCCGTGTTTGGTTGGAGTAACCTTCGAATCTGTAAGGATCAACCTGTGATCAGGTAGATTCAATTTTAGAAGAATCTGCTTGACAGGATTTCCAGCTGAAGTATAGAATCTTTCTAACACATGTGTATTAGATTCATCAAACTCAGCATGTTCTCATTATCGGAATGTCTCAAAGCAGAGAACACGATAAGAGTGAACCAGTGAGTTACTATCTCACCGATTGAAGTAAAAAATTGATTTGAAAATCAATCGACGTGTCCACTTGAAAGACGTGGTTTTGTACACATCAAAGTGTTAATCGAATTCAAAATCATCATCAAAGTCAATTCATAACCTTGGAACAAGTATAATTCTTATAGAATCGCACCTATCATTTCTTTCCAGTTGTCCCAAAGTTTGATTCAAAAAGGAATCACACAAGTCACCTACCATGAGCTTGTTTGATGTTGACTCAAGCAGGATTTCCATCTTCATTGTGAATGAAATCACTCAGATGTTCTGGCAAAATCACAAGGTTAATACGTAGGACTCTTAGCATATATCTTGTTATTTACATTGTGTGATTTAGCAAGCTTAATTTGACAAGTGTCCTAATGAGATTTATAGATGATCTATTTTGGCTCTAGACTTAATAGTGTACTTTGATTTTAGTGATCGGAGGCTGGAGCAGACTGTCACCTTTTCAATATCAACTAACTCAGAGTGAGAAAGTCGATAGAAATGCGTGTAACCTCCATGAGAAATGAAACAAGAGTCTTTTGAGAGACCTTGAGTGGCTAGGGAGGGTTGTACATAGCGTTACTGGGTCCATGATAGTCTTCAATGTCAGACAACATCTTAGTGTTTCTGACAGTTTATGTATTGACCCGGTTTCTGCCTTAGTGTATGGAGGGCTTCTTTCTTTTCACCCTTTATCTTTACATTTATTTTTCATTCTTTAAGCCCATCAATGCTACCGAAGACTTCATAACCTAACACTTGTTAGGTTTAGTTCCATGTTAGCTCCATCTCAGTCGACATTATTCTCGATTCTCACTTTTTCTCCTTTTGTATCATACCTAAGGACTTCTACACTAACTAGTGGATATCCCTGGGTAGTAATCCCTCCGTTTCTGGCTGGATCATGGGATTTGAATACCTATGCCTAACCGCCTTATAACTCAATAAATTTAAGTACATGGTTGGTCTTTTGGGTATTTCATCACAATCCTTTAACATCATAAAATTTCAATCAAAGTGTTTGATATAAATATCAAAAGATTTACACTTTGAGAGTTTTTCATTATCACTAAAAGCTCCCCCTTAACTTGTGCATCCTAATCATAGTACATGCTAAGTGTGGAGTGCATTGAGTCTATTTTATATGATCACATTTCAATATAAATTAGATTCAGTTTAATCACATTTTCTCCCCTTATCCAAAATGATAATCCCTTGATATTTTGGATATCAATTGATTAAACTTTTGGGGACAAAATGTTACATATTAACTAATAGGAACATTTTAATGCTCCCCCTCAAAATTTGAGGGTATATAAGATAGGGATGAGTACAATAATTTGAAATTTTTTAAATTTACTAAGAAATTCTTGAAAATTTTATACTCGAGCACTCCTTAGAATCACCATTAAGTCTACACTATATATATTCACAAGATTATTTTGTACGAGGTTTGACCTGAATGATGAGAACAGCATATGACAGAATCATATGGTTCTTTTGTCGCAGCCGTAGGTCTCCTTCATACAATCTCCCACCAACGAACTTTTCTAAGCTCCTCATTAACCTTCTTTCTTTCAAGAAGTTGTCAATCTGATCTTTCTCTGTCCAAGCACTCTTCGGTATTACTTCAACTTTATTTCCAAGTTACGAAAGTCTTTGCTTCAAACTTTAAGTATGAAACAGATTCAGATACATATGTAACTTGAGCTTGTGTGGTTGGTGATGTCGGTGTTGATGTTTTCTTAGCTTCCCCCTAAACCAACAATCCTTTCTTGAGTAGATTAAGAACTTTCTTGGAAGCCGCATCAAGCAGTCTTGATGTATAAATCCCAGATATCTGAAGTACACACATGACCCTTTCAAGAATTTGATACCGCAACACCAAAGTCAATTAAGTCCCGGATGTTTGTATTTTTTCTTACACGATAGTGATGATATAAATTGAAACACCAAAGTCAACTAAGTCCCGGATGTCACAATTATTCCTTCTATGTAGTCGAAATTGAAACACCTAAGACAACTAAGTCCCAAATGAACTCATGTCTTTCTGCAGAATACTGACTATCTCAAGGAATCATCATACTTATCAAACCTATATGTACCTCTTTTGTCAACTAATTCTACTCTCTTTAAAAAATTAGCTTTGTGGTTAACCGTTTGAGAAAGCATTTATTGAATCAGTAACCAATCTTATCACGCTTAGAATAAATCTTTTTACAACGCTTCCCCCTAGTATCTTAAATGATGCATACTTGAAATCACAAGATATCTCTACCCTCATGTGGTTGAATTAGTGCACTCGAAAGTTACAAGTTAAACACTGATTTTCTCTGCGGTTATGACATTTGTCTTCCCAGAATGGCCTAAAATCAAAGAAGGCTATAGACACTATCACGTGTATTTGTTGTACGTTCTAGTGTATCTACTCCTTCCCCTTTGCTGGTTTTGATACCTCGGAATCAGCAAAATAGAACAAATACTTGAGATCGTGTTCAA
>BQNB010203674.1:0-10746 GCA_026074375.1 Tanacetum coccineum | reverse complement strand
ATTTTAGACTTTTCTAAAGTAGAAAATCATTTTTTGGAATTTTTAGGAATTAATTTGTCATTTTCTAGGATTTTAAATAGATTAAATAGGTTTTAAATAAAAAATTATTAAAAAGTCAAAAAAAAATATAAATCTTTTTTGGAAAATTTTCTTTTGTCATTTTAAAGGTTTAGAAACTAAATTTGCATTTTTAGGGTTAAGATTTGCCTTAGTTAGTTTTTAGTCGCGTTCTTAGGATCCCCGTTTTGCGTTTTTAGTTTAAAATTATGTTGCTTTAATTGTTTTTAAGTGTTTGCATTTAATTTTCTATTAGTTTTAGAAAACCAATCTAAATCTTGTTCCATTCAAGCATCGATTATCAAAAGGTTAACCGACTTTCAATTGCATTCCTCGTTGGGGATAACGACCCGGGAATCATAGTCCGGGTTTACTACAATTGAGAGATTTTTGACTTTCCTTATTATAAGTATTATATATTTATTTATATATATATTTTAAAAAGGGTTAGTTTCAAAGATAATCAATTTTTAGCGCCATGGAGTTTCAAGTTGGGGATAGGGTTATGCTCAAAGTTTCACCTTGGAAAGGGGTCGTACGTTTTGGCAAACAGGGGAAGTTGAACCCTAGATATGTTGGACCCTTCAAGGTGCTGGAAAAGGTTGGATCAGTTGATTACAAGCTTGAGCTCCCTCAAGAGTTGAACAGGGTTCACAATACATTTCATGTATCCAACTTGAAGAAATGTTATTCCGACGAACCATTAGCTGTTCCGTTAGAAGGACTACATATTGACGACAAGCTCCGTTTTGTGGAGGAACCCGTAGAGATCACTGATCGAGAAGTCAAACGGTTGAAGCAAAGTCGTATCCCAATTATCAAGGTTCGATGGAACTCGAGGAGAGGTCTTGAGTTTACATGGGAACGTGAAGACAAATTTCAAAAGAAGTATCCGCACCTCTTCACTAAACCCGTACCTTCGTCGAGTGTTGTGACTTGAGCCTTGGGGACAAGGCTCTTCTAACGGGAGGAGACTGTAACATTTCTCATTTCAGGTCATTTTACAACCTTAATTATCCTTATTATTTATTTTTAGAATTCTACGCGTTAATATTTTATTAAACCGCATAAGTTAAATCGCGTAAACTAAAAATCAATGTTTAGCGTAAACGGGCACCATACAAATAAAAGTTTACGTTCAATAAGTGTTATAACATTATTAGGAGTATAATTTATAATATTTCAAGTGTACTTTTCACATTTTTTTTATAAAACGCATCCGGTTAGCGTTTTAGGCACCTATGCATGCATGTAACCTTGTAAATCCATAAATACTTTAACAATTACCCACCATAATACCCAATACCCTAAAAACTACTAAAACACTTACAAAAACAAGGTCATAGCCGTCCATGAACATAAACACACAATACATGAGAATTAAATCCCAAAATCATCCACAAAGTTACCTTTTTCACTAAACTAATATATCTTTTACCCAAGGAACAAACCCTAACTATGATCCATGGGATTTCAAGGCTCAATTGTGTCTCCTAATCATGCCAATGTTTCGGCTGAAATTAGGGGTCAAAGAAAGCATGAATAAGCCATGTTAAATCACTCTTACATGTTACCATACTTGTCTACACATTTACCATACCACTTCTTACACTCCTAGTAATTTTTAAACATAAAACCCTCACCTTAACACCCTCCAAAACCGGTTATAATCATTCACAACAACAAAACCATGTTCTAGTTCACTAAGTGGTATTAACACAAGCCTTGGCCTATAAATAAAAACCCATAAAGTGATAAGGTTCTCACACTTAACCATTTCAAAGAAACTCAAACACACAAACTCTCTCTACACACACTCTAACCCATGGCTTGGGTTTTTCACCAACAAAACTTTTATAGTTTTCATTTTTCAAAGGTTACAAGCATACAAAGGTCATTACTAATCATATATAATGTGTCTTGGAAGCTTGGTTTGGGTTATACACGGGTTTATACAAGGAAGGTTTCAAATTAGGGTTTTCAAGAAAATTAGAGTTTTCTAAACCTAATTTTCTAATTAGGGTTTTCTTGGTTGGGTTTGATCTTATTCATCATTCATCCTACATTCATCTAAGGTTTACCTAAGACCCTAATATTTTCATACATTTCATTTCATGATTTATATAATTTTTATATTGTTAATCATCACCAAAGTTTATTTTATAAAGTTATAAAATAAAAACATGCTAAACACATACACGAAAATTATGTTAACATGAATAAAATGATGATTTCAATATGTCAATATGCTTTGAATAAAGATTTACAAGCAATGGATAATTCGTATAATTATTTGTCAAGTTATGATTATTTATTTAATTATAAAGTTTAGATAAGTAAATAAATATGTTGCACAATTTTCTTGGACAATATAGACTTATTATGATGGACATAATGTAGAGGACTTAATTATATACCATGGGTGTTAATTTATAAATTAGAAGACTTGTGGAAATTTTATAAAGTTTAAAAGTGTATAAAACAAGTTAATTAAACTTTTAATTGCTACTGTTCATTCGAACCATATAAATATTTATTTTATATTTTATAAAAATAATACATCTTATAAGGATCGTAAGCATCAAAGAAACTTGAAAATCCAATAAATAACGAAGGAGATATGGTATTTACAAGATTATACGTAAAAAGTGTTTTTATAAAACTAAGTTTATAAAAATTATACAAATTCGAATCTGAGCAGACTTTTCTATATTTTTCCTTAAAAGTACATATTTTTGTGATTCCAAAAATATAAGAAACTTGGGGAACCAATGGGTAATGAACTAGTTATGGATTTTACATGTTTTAAGAAATTAAATATGTAAAAGTAACTTTATTAAAGCAACTTTATAAAAACTATAAAGATTTAGAATCTGATAAAAATATGGACTTATGTTTTTGATAAAGTACAACTTACAAGGATTCCAAAACTATAAGATACATTAAAAACGGATTTAAAATGAAGAAGATACGTTATTTACAAGTTTATGATTAAAAATATTTTTATAAAAGTAATTTTATAAAAATATGATATTGTTCATAATAGTAGGCAGATGGGAAATATTTTTCTTGGATATAGATTTTAATTACGAAGATGTGGGCATAGGAATCACTAAAAACCGAATTAAAACGAATGAGATATGATTTTTATACGATTTCAACAATTAAAATTTATAAAAAGTATTATTATAAATTTACACTTACTGTTACTGTTCATAACAGTAAATATGATTCTAATAAATGTAATGATTGATTATATTTTTCAAATACGATTCTATACATATAAAGAACGTTAAAAACGGGATTAAATCGAGAAAGATACGAAGTTTTTACTAAAAGTGATATTTATAAACGTTTTAACTTTATAAATATTATTTTCTCAAGCAATTAAATTATTTATATAATAAAATTATATAAATAATACATCATGTGTTTTTGGCAAATAACAAATTGTTGAACAAATATATCATCTTTACAATTACAAATAAATGGACATTTATTTTACAAGTACGAATTAAATTGTTTAATTTTATAAATTAAACGAACACTTTTAGGTGGTGATGTAACTATATAGAATTATATGGTGTGATAGTTATTCAAAGTACATAGTACTCATACGACCTATATTTAATTAGGTTGCATTCGGACTTCGCTTGTCGATTCACTCACTTGATTTATTTCATTCACTTCATTTACTAAGGTGAGTTCATAGCCCCATGTTTTACTATATCAATGATTTAAAACTTTTGGGGTGAGAAACATGCATTGTTTTACGATTTGACGCAAGTGTACATTTTTGCATGATTACGTGTTTGCCTAAGTAGCGATAACCCTCTGAGCCCATTATCATGAACTGGCAATTACTTTGTGTGAGAGCGAATGTTATAAATAGATCTATTTGGGATTGACATCCCCGCTCGGGTGAGTAGCGCTCACTGTGCCGGTTTACCGGACAACGGACGTATACCATGTCGGATTTGGGATGTTACGGGTTAGAACATCATCACGGGAAATGTTGGCAATTTATATTGTAATTCATACATGTCGAGCTTCAATATCATGAGCCTAGGGAAACGTAATTACACTTTGTGATGTTTGCATCTCTTACATTATCATACACTTGGAAACCTTGCAGTCCTACGTTATATTTACATAAAACTATGAATTCCCCAACTTTATGTTGACGTTTTAAGGCATGTTTTCTCAGGTCAATGAGGCACGAGGTGCTAAGGATACATTGGGGATACTCTTTTGGGGAGTCATGCATAAAATATTTGGAGTCATTACATCTTGGATTATTTGTTATGATCTAAAATCTTTGTTATCAAATGTTGAACAATTTAGGCCGTTGTGCTTTGTATTAAACAATTTTAATAAATTCAATGTATCGTATTTCAAACGACTCTTTTAGAGGTCGTTCTCATATCTTGTGCTATTGATCTATGATGTAACGCTCCCGGACACATTATTCCGCTGCGACCCTATTTGGGGGTGTTACACTTGTTATGTAACTCATGTGAAAAGGAACTTTGCTAAAAGATAATAAAATTTTTTTTGACATCTCATGTAACCCATTCCAAATTGTAGTTCACCACTTTTTTTAAGACCATATTGTGTTGTAATTAAGAAGCACCATAGGTCTTTAGTAGAACTTACTGTCAACAATCTTGGGTAACCATTTACGAATAACTTAAAGCTTACCTTAATGGTGATCCATAAATTACACCTAATAGAACTTCATAGTGTCTTTTTTTTACCATACATCAATAGCAATAAGACTACATATCTACTAAAAATTTATTTTATTAGTAAAAAACTCAACCATCGATGAATCGAATTATAGTTTAGGCAAATTATTTATTTTAAACTAACTAAAACTTACTTTAGGACATTTGGATAACATGTAGAATCGACCTTAAGGAACAAACTTTAAATCTTTCATGAACACTAACATATAAACTTTAAAATTGCTTACTGCATATTCTATGCAACATATAAACAATAAAATGACTCATAGGAACACTAACATTTCATTTCTAACACACAAAACTAATTCTTTAATTAAAAAGAGATATTCAAGCACATCACTTAACAAAGAATATAAGAGTAATATTATACAATATTCCAATTACGGATAGTGCAATTAACATGCAAATGTATATTGCTAAAAGGGTGGCCAAATTGTTTGGGTAGGACCGGGTTACCCGAAAGTTTGTGCTCAAATGATAATTTTGTTTTTTAGATTAAAAGTTTCAAGAGAATCATTACGTTTTATGCATTAGAATATGCAGTAAGCAATTTTTGCACCCACTTTTATTCAAAGCTCGTTCTTTTACCCGTTTCGACAGTTAATAACGTTATCCAAATTGGTCAATTGTTGACTAAAATGTGGAAGAGTGCTAATATTACCTCTAGCCCAGATTGGTCAGCGACGACATTAGTTAGGAGAGCACCAACAAAAGAATCACATGCACATGTTGACGAAACAAAAGAATTAATTGAACATTTCACTAAAAGATAGTCACAATCAAGAAGAAACACAAGTGGTAAACAACTAAAAAAACCATAAACGATTGACAAACAATCGAGGAAAATTTGTGACGGTACCAAAATACTCTACATAATACTAAAGTGTAACTGTTTACTAAAAGAAGTAGAAAAAGCCTCATATGGTCATTGATTGATTGAATATATACTTTACTTGCAGTAACATAGTTAATGAAAACTCGTCATGTGTACAAAAAATTCAAGGACTCGCATATCAAGTTTGTAAAACACACCCGCCTAACTCAATTAGTCACCCGACACATTATTAAAATGGAAAAAAATTAAATGAAACAATTACCGATCGTTGAACAGTGAAAACTTAACTCGATCAATTAGTCCCACCAATCCTTGTTTCTGCAACGAAGAAAGCAAAACTCATTAAAAGAGCAAAATTGATCTAAAGAAACAAAAATTGTTTAAAACAATTATTAAAATGAGATGAAACATTAGATTCAAAATTGTCATATGTGGTATTAACATAACATGGTTTGTGCAGCGGAATTAGATGTTCATACAATGTCGATGCAGGTTAAGTCAGATGTGGTATTAACATAGCAAATACATAAAAAACCCAGCTAAAATATTTCTACCTATATAAAGCTGACACTTTTTTGTATTCTTTCCAACTCGAAAGCACAAAAAAGAAAGTTACCACACTTTCTTTTCCCTTTCTTCAAACCCAAGAAGATGTTATACATAGTCCCATCTCCTCACATTAATTTAAAAGGATTAGTATTTTTAGTGCAACGCAAAGAGTGCCTAAAACATTTGCTATTTTAAGCTGTGTTATAGCAAAACTCTCTAACCATCTTCTAGTAATAGTGGTTACTCGTATCTACGATTCTCCATTTATGGTCTGATAACTGTATCAAAATTTATATGAATTAACTTCAATAACACAAAACTAAAGCAACTACAGAAAGAACACACTTCACAATTTATTCCAAATAATCTGTAATTTACCTCGTAATAGTCTATATATAGAACTGTGGATTTACATTACCTGAAGTATCCGACTTCTCACTTAATTATATATTGAAGAAAACCGTCAAGCGAGTATCTTTGTACAGCCCACACAGCTTCGAGGTTTGCTTTTGTGTAAAACAATACTTTCCAGTTAAATGTTTAGGAATTATTTTTTTGAAAGGCAAATGTTTAGGAATTATATTATAGCTCTTCGACTCATCATCATATAAACATAATAAAACTAAACATACTTTGGAGAAATAAGATGGTTTTTAACACTTGCGTTACTTTTCATGTGCACAAGCTAAGAAAGACGGAGATAACATACCTTTCAAGACGAAAATAATGGCCCACAATCCTTACGTCTTGCATAGTCAGAGCAGAATCATATATGTCAAATGATAATTGATATAATGATAAATTCAATTGATCTCGCATTTCTAGCCAATTACGAAACCGCCTTTCCTGCATCATATAAATGCAGGGATAGATAATTAATCAATGTAGCAGAATAATATAAATGAAGAGTTAAATGACAATTTAGATACATTCACAAAAGCAGAAAACCATTTTGTTTCTTCGGTATTCTCTAGCAATATATGTGCGGTGCAGTCAGGATAAGTCAATCATATAAATCAAGTTAGGCAGTCACAAACATAAGGTTGAGTAATCCTTTACGTTTTTGATGATTGTCAAAACTTAATCCAAATCGCATTAATCAAATCCAAGCACCAAAGATCCAATTTTGATTCATCAAAATTATTAATGTTCCACAAAACCAAATTAAACACTCAATTTAAATTTCAAATTCATAAAAACCACCTAAGTAGCCCTAAATAAGCCTAATTATCCCTAAATGACCTAACTGACCAAATTTCCCAAACTTATTAATTGAACCCATTTGATGTGGATCTAAATTAGCAAAAATAATCAATTTGAAATAAGCAATCTCAAATCGTTTATTTAATCGCACGTACATAATAATCAAAAATAAAATATTAAATTAAACTAACCTTGTCGATCGTATAATATTTGAATTTTTCATTTCAAAGTTTGCAACGCTGATCAGTTATGTGTTTATGAATCACCGTAATTTTGTGTTAGGTTTTGGATTAGACTCATGGTTTCAACTTTAATTTCATGAGATGGTTCAAAAATTTTGAAAATCAAGAGAAGAATATGAAGGAGATGTAGAGATGTTGTTTATGTGATTTTGTTGATAATAATTTTGGAAAGGATTTGATAAATGAGAGTGATTTGCTAAAAATGATAACTGTGAATTGATTGATACTGAGAAATTGTAGCAGGCATTGAAGGAACAAACAAAGTGACTATTATACCCCTAATTTTACATGTAGTATTGCCTAGTCATCAAAATGTTCGTATATTGCCCTTTGAGCAGTATTAATTTGCCATGTCATCATGTCTAGTCATCATGTCTATTTTCATGCCTTGCCCCATATATAGGTAGAAATATGATCATGTGAAATTTGTAAACTGTATACAACTTACAAGGACAATTATATATTTTCTTGAATCTGTATTTCAAACTTACAACTATGGTTGTTTCATGTTTAGTAAAATAGATTATATTCGAAAATCATAATTTGTTTTTGTGAAATTAAGGATTTGATGCCCGACTGTAAAGAAACTATAAGCAATAACTTTTGACTTTGCAACCTTTGCAACCATACATAGAAAATGCCAGAACACGTATGTTAAATTAGGATAAAACCTAAAAGTAGCATATGTAGTATTAGTTATCATCAATATAGCAGCTCCTTGTAAGTTGTATACAGTACTCTACACAATAGTAACAGGCACATGCCCAGCTATCCTTAATTTGGCATTATGTACACTTGTTTTTAAATAATGTTAAATGACATAAATATATGATTCAATAAGGCTAGATGGTATGGTAGTACCAAAGTCACCTGACACGTCAGCGTCACATCAGCTTTTTCTTTAAATTTAAAACTCACATTTCAACCAGAGTCCTTCTAGTGAATTTTCATTGAAACGTGGTTTGCGTCAAGGTGATCCTTTAAGCCCTTTTCTTTTCATAATTATCATGGAAGGGCTTCACATCGCGTTCAAAGATGCTGTTTCTTCGGGTCTTATTAGTGGGGTTATGATAGGTGATTATGGTGTTAAGTTATCCCATCTCTTTTACGCGAATGATGTCGTGATAATCTCAGATTGGAATAAGCAAGATATGATAAACATTATCCGTGTCCTGCACTTGTTCTTTCTTGCATCGGGTCTCAAAATCAATGTTTCCAAATCCAATATCTATGGACTTGGGGTGAGTACTAATGACATAGAAAATTTGGCTCGTGACACAGGATGCGGTTCAGGTAATATCCCATTTTCCTATCCTGGCTTGCCTCTTGGTGTGAATATGAACTTGATATCGAACTGGCAGCCTTTGATAGATCGTTTTAGAGCTAAACTTTCTTCTTGGAAAGCTTGCACTTTATCTATTGGGGGCCGTTTAACTCTCATTAAATCTGTCCTAGGAAGCCTTGGGATATATTATATGTCGATTTTTAAATGCCCAGAATCTGTTCTTAAAACTCTTGAAGCAATCCGGGCCTCTTTTTTCTGGAGTGGTAGCAGTGAGAAAAAGAATATAGCGTGGATCAAATAGGAGAACGTTTTGGCATCGTTTGAAAAGGGTGGGCTGAATATTGGAAGTTTGAAATCTTTTAACCTCGCTCTTCTTCAAAAGTGGAGATGGAGACTAGTTAATAATCCGGATTCCCTATGGGCTCGTGTGATTATAGCTATTCATGGTGTGGAAGCGGGTCTTGATTTAAAAGGGTGTAATTGCAATGGTGTCTGGTCTTCTATTATTTCATCGTATTCTTTGTTACATGATCGTAACTTTCTCCCGTTGGGTACTCTATGTCGGAAGGTGGGTAACGGTACATCAATTTAATTTTGGAAAGATAGTTAGAATGGTAATGGCCCTTTGATGACAAGGTTTAACAGATTGTATCATTTAGATGCAAATAAAGATTGCTTGCTTTCGGATAGGAATGTTAATGGCTCTTGGGCTTGGAGCTGGAAAAGGCAAGTTGTGGGCTCTTGAAATGAAGTTGCCTTAAACATTTTGGTTTCAGATTTGGGTCAGGTTCAACTTGGTGATAGGTCAAATTCGTGGAGTTAGAGTCTTGATGACGATGGTATTTTTTCTGTTCATGTCACACGAGCTCATCTTGATTCTTGCATGCTTCCCTCGTTAACCCCATGCACTAGATGGTGGAAGATTTTACCTAGAAAGGTAAATGTTTTTGTTTGGTGTATGACTCTGGATAGACTTCCAACTTGGCTCAATTTATCATTGCGAGGCCTTGAGATTCCGTCCATTCTTTGCCCAATGTGTTACAATGGTGCAGAATCTGTTGATCATGTTTTCTTTGGTTGTGAATTGGCTTTTAACATCTGGCATCTTATTCGTGTTTGGACCAACATAAATATGCCTTCTTTTTCTTCTTGGTTCGATTGGTTTCAATGGTTCGATGATTGGAGAGCTTCTAAGGGTGATAAAGATCGGGTGTATGTCGTAATTGTCGCGATGTTATGGTGTGTTTGGCGTTACCGCAACACCGTTACTTTTTCTTCTCATTCAATGAGGAAAAGTAATATTTTCGATTTCATTCGTACTTTTTCTTTTTCTTGGCTTAAATGTAGAGGTCGTAAAATTAGTTGTTGGAACTCTTGGCTTATGAAGCCTTTGTAATTCCTCTTCTAGCTCCTTGCTAGAGAGTTTTTTAATGAATTCGCCGTTCAAAAAAAATAGCAACTCACATTTCAACTAATACTCACCTTTAGTCACCATTTTTTTTATTTAAATACTTTTATTCATAAACTAAAAACGTAAATATTAACGTAAACGTAAACGTACGAAATTAATAAAAACGTAAACTAAATTAAAAACTTTTATTCATAGAATAAAAACTTAAACGATACATAGATAAATGTTTTTTTAGAGTCGGGGAGTGTTTTGAAGAGACATGTTTTTTAAAATAAAATGGAGATTGTAAAATTTAGGGAGATTTATAGAAATTGGGAGAGTTGTGTATAAAAATGGGTGAAGTAGTGAATATTTATAGGTAAAAAATAAAAGTTTTAAATTTTTTTTTTTTATATACTTAACGGATAAAAAACACA
>BQNB010203673.1:0-10747 GCA_026074375.1 Tanacetum coccineum | reverse complement strand
GTTTGTTTTTCACATAATTGTATTACCTGACCCATCCCTTTTTACTTAACCCTCTATGTTTCACATTCGCAAACAGTATAATAAAACTTGGAATCAAAATATAATCTAGTTATCAAGCACATTTAACATATGAAAACTTTATGATAAATCAAACGCAAGACATTTAACATGATAAGTAACAAGTATTAGCTATATCAGGAATTGATCATTACGCGTTTCTTGTGCTGAGATGGCGCTGATACGCCGTATCTTCATTGTTGGATACGGCGTATAGGTGCAGAAAATAGTATTCTTTAAATGTCTTCGTTTAAGCTCTAGAATTGCGCCTTTTTGCTTCTTCTTCACAAGTGACTCCATAATTACTGCAATAATAAACTTTAAGCAATTAAGTACCAATATCTTGCAATAATTATATAAAAGTGGGTAAAATACGTGGGATAAATGATAGTAAAGTATGACGTTATTTGATGATATCACGGTTTTTTTTAGAGAAATATTAGGAAGGAGGCTTGTAAAGTAGGAGTGATATTAGGTTTTACAGAGTTAAGGTTCTATGAGGTTTAAAGGTTGTGTCTATTGTGGGCTGGATCTTAACTAGAAAGTGGAATGGGCCGGATCTTAACTAGAAAGTGGAAACAAATTAGATATATTAAATAGGGATTTATAAGTTTTAAAGTTGGGCCAAGTGACTAAACTAATTTTATTCATATAAGTACTTTATGAGTTTATGTGACTAAATTAGTGTAGTAAAATAACCAAATTAATTTTATTCATATAAGTACTTTATGTGACTAAATTGGTGATAACAATTTGATGTTGGATGTTTGATGTTTATTTATTTTATCAATAAATATATCTAAAATTATATAAATTATATAAATTACACAAACGTTTCTGGCCGTACCCGTTTCTTGAATTTTGGATATTGGCGTTTCCAAGTACCCGTTTCCGTCCCCGTACCCGTTTCCGTATCCGTCCCCGTGCAACATAGGCATAGAGAATTAGAGATAACCTGCAATGATTACCAAAAAGATCTTGGCAACTTAATTAAATGAACAGGACATAACCTGCAATGGTAGACATTTTGTCTTCTTAGGCGATGGCTTATACTCCAACGGAACAAACCACTTTCTAACATTATATAAGTTTGCATAATAAAGTTTGAAAATATATATTCAAAATGGAGATGCAAGTGTGTGATGGAAACTGGCCACATGTTCATAAGTTTGCAGCAATGCACCATTGTTTAGTCACACTACTTGTGGCATTTACCATCTGCTTACGGGCTTTAGTTGTAACTTCAATGAGTCATGCTTCCAGCAGTACTTAGTAACATGGTTTGAGGTTATACTTATTATGATAATCAGATATTTATAATAATAACTTACCAAATAAAAACTTCTAATTCAAATATGACAGTCTAATATTAATCTAATAGCAGTAACAATATCATCATGAAGACCATGGACCTACCCATAAACCAATAGGCCTACCTAGCCATGCTTGCCAAGAATTTACAAGTGAAGTTATACCGTAATATAACATGAGCTAAGGTGTTAAAAAGATCTCAAAAAAAGAAAACGTGAACTTAAAAATAGTGTAATTGTGGCCCCTTGATGTTTAAACTTCTTACAGATAACAAGTCAGCAACTACATATACTTGATCCCTTTAAAAGTTCAGTCTACTGGTTTTTCGTCTGTCATCTGCTGCATTATATGATTATTGTTGGCTTTTCTTGATGAATAGCAAAAAAGAAAACCAAAACTCCAAAGCATTGCACCAGCCTAGTCATTTCACATCTCGGCAATGCTGATATCCGCAATGACATTTAAATGCCTTTATACGGTGCTCTTTGTCCTCAAAATCAATGCCATAGTCCTAAAATAGTTTACCAACCATTTAGACAAGTTGCGGAAACAGTTCACATTTACACACACATATATATGTCCTATAATAACGTACCCAAGTGATCTCTTAATCTGCTTCAACATTCCTCTTGGTGAAAAAAGCAATCTGCATTAAACCAACAGAGATATCTGAATCGAGTGTTTCATAGTTTATATTTTAGAGCAATTAATAAAGAAAGTAATTACTTACATGATAGTAGTGATGATCGGGTATTTCTACTTCAATATGAATATCTATCAAATTTGAATCAAAGCATCTATATTCACACAAACACAATATAATAAGTTACTGTCAAGAAGCTAAAGGAACATACAGTTGTCTCCAATAATATACTAAACTAAAGATTTCAAAGTATAAATCCTTTTCAGTACAGAAGAGATACATATATATTTTTGACACATGTGGTTTATAAACCTTACAACATTCCCATAATTGGTCACATCCAAGCATAAAGCCTCTTCATCCTTTAGTACTTGGTCAAAGCCCCAATCATTATCCAGGAGTATGAGATACGTATGTTGCTCATTTTTCTTCTTCCTTTGCTCATTCCGTTCATATAATTTTGTATTTGTCAATATTTCTCCAATGTATTCACATTTAAAGGAACCTTTTGGCAAATACTTGAGGATTCGAATAGCCCAACCTTTTTCCTTTGTAGCAACAACCTAAAATTTTAGCATATACAAAATGAACTCCCAATACACAAAGCAGAAATTTATCATACAACAATGCTAAGTATGAACAGATTCTATTACCTGTAACTTGCAAGTAAGGCCTCTTTGTACAACACGATTGCCACATGCCATTGTGCACCCACATTTGCTTCAGCACTCTTTTATAAACTTCTTCAATGGATGACCCTTACATGGATTAGGATTATGAATATTCTTAGTGTTGGGTCAATTCAGAGCCTAATGATCAGTGCCTAGATTTAAACAGAAATTAGGCTAAGTATTGAAGGACCCGCTGATAGACATCAGCGGGTATTGAAGGACTCATTGAGTGCAAAGCCTTAGCGAGCAACCTTAGACATATTCAAGTCAAAGACATCGTCAATGAAATCGAAGATCACTTGAAGACATACTCGTCAGCTGGGATGGATATCAGCTGGTATGTAGAAGGAATACTCTGTGGTTCTAAGGAGAGTCAGAGGTAGCAATACTCTAACTATTCTAATACCTTTTGAAGAAGAACAAGTTAAGCTTAAGATTCTACTCTAAAGTTTAGGCTGGAAACTCAATTACTCATAAAGGCGGGATAAAAGGTGATTTGAGTTAAAGCCTGTACCAAGTACGAAGTTGGTAAAAGTAGTGAGGCAAAACTATTCACTAAAGTATGGGCGGGTAATTTCCAAGAATGGACGTGCATTTAATATCTGGTACGTCCTCCGCTAGATTCTTGACACATTGCAACTACCCCTACTAAGGACGTAATCTCGTATTAGTATAAATAGAGAATGTTGTAAGAAGTAAATGCTATCGCTTTTTATTATTATTGTTATTATAGTCATTTACTCCTTTGTCGAACTTGACTGTCAATGAAGTAAGGGTAAAGGAGCTAAGAAGTGATAATGGAACAGAGTTCAGAAATCACAAGCTGGAAGAATTCTGTGATGAAAAAGGCATATCTCAAAATTTCTCCTCTCCTTGTACCCCTGAACAAAATGGTGTAGCTGAAAGAAGAAACAGAACCCAGATTGAAGCAACCAGGACTATGTTAAATAGTACAAAGCTCCTGAAACAATTTTGGGAAGAAGCTATCAACACTGCCAGCTACACTCAAAACAGATCCATCATAGTGAAAAGACATGGGAAGACAACCTATGATGTGTTCAGAGGAAGATTTCCATATATCAGCTACTCTCATGTGTTTGGATGCCATGTGCATATCCACAATCTCAGGGACCACTTGGGAAAGTTTGATGAAAAGGCTGATGATGGATTCTTCCTTGGTTACTCTTTAATGGCCAAAGCTTTTAGGGTATTCAACATCAGAAGGCAAGAAATGGAATAAATTGTACGTGTCAATTTTAGTGAGGATGATGAAGTTATTTCCCAATCAAGCACAGAAGGGGATGCAATCAACTTCAATGAAAACATATCCTTCTCAAATGATGAATTCCTAGATCCTAAAAGTAAAGTCACTCAATGTCTTGGCAATATTAAGTACTTTCCCTACTACATACCTGCATATGAAAACACCACACCCTCTGATTCACCCATTCTTTAAGACTCTATCTCCTCTAAAGAACCACAAATTATCGCCTCATAAGAAGTAAAAACATTAGCAAAAGAATAATATTTATGAGAAACAATAAATCTGCTCAAACTGCATATAATAAGAATGCGATTAAGGTAAGTTCTTAGATTTATTAAGGTTGGCCCAAGCCACAAAAACCAGTAAAAAACAGTGATACCAACAGCAATAACCTCAACCCAAGAAGAAGCTTCAAATTAGTATCAGTCACTATTACATAGTGCCAATCAATTCAGTTTTCAAATTGCAAGTATTTCTACAATATCAGTAACTAGAATCAGTTGTTATAATCTGATAACATCAATTATTAAACGCATTTATTAGACAGTATAGCTTCATAATACGGAAAATACGTAAGCCAAAGAATAAGAAGATATACCTTTTCATCTAATTCAAATATGGCATCTGCAAGAGCTCGATAATTATCATCCTCGATCAACTTCCATTCCCCTTCATATAATTTCCAAAGACGTTTCAGGACTGGTCTGACCACATCCTCCGGAATTTCTAATACCTCCATGGCACTGATAGCGTTTCTAATTCTGGGACCATTCAGATTTAGAGGTCTCGGGTCCGATGTTTTTGAATCTTTTTTACTAGGTGCCATAATGTTGACTCAGTCTGTAAAACGCCAAATCAGCATCTTAGTCCAAAACATTACTTTAATTTCAAAAGAGTTAAAAGTAGGCTAAAACAAAGCAAGATTAGCTAATACATAAACGCTAATGTCAAAAATAACAACATACTTATCTCTATGTTCCACATTCGTAACTATACAAATTTTCATGCCAATGTGGCAATGTAGTCATTTAACTTCATTAAATGACGAAAACAGAGCAAATGTACTACAGTAAAAACTATTTTACCATGAAAAAAATGTACAATCACAAGTGTGGAACCACGACATTAGTAAGTCGCTATGCTATAACATTACTCGCTATACAAAATGTCATGTCAAATTAGTCATCCAACTCATTAAACGACAAAAACAGAACAATTTCACTACTGTTAATAACTAACTTGGCATGAAAATTTGTACAACGGCATAAGTAAGTTGCTATTCTACAACATTAGCCCTAACACATAAATTCAGATGTTGCAATAACTCAAGCACGTCAAAGTGAATTATAAATCTATATATCAGATACAATAACTCAATAAGCAAAAAACGTGTGTACAGATTCACATATACTACATACATACACATTAATTAAACCCTAAACAATATACATCCTAAAATCGACTCGCACGGTTACAAAATCGTAAAAAAACAAACATGGATGATTATAATCTACAAACACAAAGCTAAATAAATACATTTGCATATATAATAAGTCAGTCAAATATAGAAATTAGAAAATACCCTAATTTTTGAGACGGTAGATTCGAGCTCGAAAACTGATCAAGTTTTCGCCTTTCGAGCTCCTTTCAAAACGAACAGTCAGGATATCACCAGATAACAGCCGAATTTAACAAAATGTGCAACTAAAAATAGTGAGGTTTATTTAAGGGTTTATGACAGAGGAACAAACAGAGTTATGAAATGCAGATACAGATAACGTAGAAAGGATTGAACAGTGAAACTTATTGGATTGTTGATTTGGTGAATGATAAAAAGGATTACTCAGAATTCACGCAGTAAGTGTGTGTTTTGTTCCAGCCAGATTTTGCTATATATGTGCATGTTTATTTGCAATAAAATATATGAAATGAAAATAGGGGAAGAAATTGAGAAATTGGATGGAGGTTCTTGGTTATCTTGCACTGTAACAGCTTTACCTTTCTGTAATAAAGTTCAGAAAGAAAACATCATTTCAGATTGTATTCATTGCATATAAAATAGAATAACTAATATATATAATGGAGGAAAAAGTGTTCTTGAGATTTCAACTAGCAGGAGCAAATGTATATATAATGGAAACAAATTCAGTATATTTTGTAGCATGCCAAAAAAGTGAAAAACCATGTATATAACATGTGGGAAGTTATTTATCCCATAACTGAATCTGCTCAAATTGCATAATATGAAATGCCGTCAGGGTAAGTTCTTAAATTTCAGTAATCTTTGCTTTTACATGGATATCAGCAGCCAAAAAAGAGCTTCATAATCATATTATTATAACTGTGCTATAGTGACATTTTTTTTTTAGTTTTTAAGATGCTTGTCTTTCAATTACTAATAATTATACTCTTATGACACTAATAGCCTTTCTAATTTTGGAACCATTCAGATTTAGAGGTCTCGGTCCGAAGTTTTTGAATCTTTTTAACTTGGTGCCATAATGTTGACTCAATCTGTAAAACGCCAAATCAGCATCTCAGTCCAAAACATTATTTTAATTTCAAAACGGTTAAAAGTAGACTAAAACAAAGCAAGTTTAGCTAATACACAAACGCTAATGTCAAAAGTAACAACATACTTATCTCAATGTTCCACATTTGTAACTATACAAATCGTCATGTCAATTTAGTCACTTGACTTTATTAAATGACTAAAACAGAACAACTTCACTACGATTAACTATTTTACCATGAAAAAATGTACAATTACAAGTGTTGAACCATGGCATAAGTAAGTTGCTATGCTATTACATTAATCACTATATAAAATGTCATGGAAATTTAGTCATCAAACGACAAAAACAGAGCAATTTCACTACCGTTTATAACTATTTTACCATGAAAAAATGTACTATTAGAAGTGTTAAACCACGGCATAAGTTGCTATGCTATTACATTACTCACTATACAAATTGTCATGTCAAATTAGTCATTAAACGACAAAAACAGAACAATTTCACTACAGTTAATAACTAATTCGGCATGAAAACTTTACATTTACAAGTGTGGAACCACATCATAAACACTATTCTACAACATTAGCCCTAACGCATAAATTCAAATGTTGCAGTCACTCAAGCACAATAAAGCGAATCATAAACTTATACATCAGAATATCAGATACAATGACTCAATAAACATATATCGCGTGTACATACAAACACATTTATTAAACCCTAAACAATATACATCCTAAAATCGACCACAAAACAAAATGTCACACGGTTACAAAATCGTAACAAAACAAACATGGATAATTATAATTTACAAACACAAAGCTAAATAAATAAACACATTTGCATATATAATAAGTCAGTCAATTACATAAATTAGAAAATACCCTAATTTTTTGAGACAGTAGATTCGTGGTCGAAAACTGATCAAGTTTTCGCCTTTCGAGCTCCTTTCGCTTCGAAGAGTCAAAAGATCACCAGATAACAGCTGAATTTAACAAAATGTGTAACTAAAAAAGTGAGGTTTTTTTTTAAGGGTTTATAACAGAGGAACAAACAGATAATGAGACAGATTAAGTGGAAAATTGAACAGAGGATATGATTGGATTAATTAATTTGGGGAATGAGATAAAGGATTATTAGAATTGACGCAGTGAGTAAAAGAATGTTTTGTTTCGGCCAACTTCTTTTGCTATATCTGTGCATGTTTATGTTTATGGCAAGAGAATGAATGTAAGTAATGGAAGATATTGGGATTTCCTTTTATGTTTTATTTTGGCCCCCAAACTTTATGATGTTTCATTTGTATCTTTCTTTTCTTTAATTATACTTTTGAGGGCGTGTGTTTACATCCTGTATTTTCATACTTTGCTTCGACATGATTTGGTGTGGTCGTTGTTGTTGAAAATTTAGTGCAACTAAGATATCAAGTCATATTTGAAAATGGAATCGAAAGTATGAGTTATACTCTTGAGTTAGTAGACTCTGAACAACCTCATCGAGAGTAGTCTCGTAAGAGGGTTCAACCCTTCTGTGAGAAAGCTCATCAGTGAGATAACTCCTCAATGTCTCAGGGAGCAAAGCTCTTTCAGTGAGCAAACTCTTCAATGATTGTTGTAATTGATTTCCTACTAACTTGGTACGGTCTAAACTTATTTAAGGGAAGCTTTAATTGCGGCTTGATGGTCATTATCAATCTCTCATATAATGACATCCACTATGACAGGTTTATCAAAAGCTTTATAAAATATGAAATTTTTTATAAATTAATACATCATAGTGCAATGAGGTTTATAGTGGCTAGGTCCTTTTCTTGGTGTAGGTACACTGGACCGATTGGGTGAAAAACCCGTCCCTAGTTATTTTGTAATGTTTGTTTTTCTAGCATCTTGCTAGTCTTTTAATAAAATTTGACGTTCAAAAAAAATACATCATAGTGCAATGAGGTTTATAGTGACATAGAATTAAATAAGTTTAAGATTATAAACATTTTCATCACAAGCAAATGTAGGTAACTCATTTAATTTTTAATTTATTCTATAAAGTTTTAACAAGTTTATTATAGTAGAAAAAGGTTATAAATTGAAAAGGTTTATGAATTAATAATACTGCGTGACATGTAAATGTTATAAATCTGTTAAAGGTTTAACCATTATAAGTTTTCTAACCACTATTGTTATAATGATGGAACATTATGAGAAGATTAATTGGCCAATTAATAGGTTTAACCATTGTAGATGCGCTAACCACTATATTTTTATATAATAAAAGAATTACATTATTTCAGAGTCTTCTATCAAATTAAATCTTATAAGAAAAAAATTGGACCAATCATGTTGCCTGATTTTGCCACGTAGGTAAAATCGTGCGATTTAATTAGTCAATAAAAAGTCAAAATTGAATCAATTTGGTCAAAATTGAAAATTTTTGATGAAGAAATCCGATGGAGAAAAAAACACATAAAAGTATATGTGTTAAATTTGTTAAAACAAAAACTTGGAAAAATAGGAGATAATTAATAAAAATTTAGTGGTTTAATTTTAAATAAAAATTTAGTGGTTTAATTTTAAATAAGTTATATAAAGTTAAGTGTAAATTTATAAATTTAAAAGTATTATTATAACTTTAGAAAATAAACAAATAACCCCTTAAACTTTATACCCCAAGTTCATATAATATATAAAAGATTTAATGTCGAGTCAAAAAACAGATAAATCAAAAGAAAAAATATTACTAATTATCTTCAAGTTCATATAATATATAAAAGATTTAATGAATTTATTCTTTTCATATGATTTCGATAATACTCTATAACATTACTTATAAAACATAAAAAAATAAAATTATGCATATATTTTTAAAAACATAATATCTAAGCCACATGCGTACACATACATTAAAACTAGTTCTTATAATAACGAAACATTATGAGAATATTAATTGACCAATTAATAGGTTTAACCATTGTAGATGCTCTAATCATCATTGTTATTATGATGAAAGAGTTGAGTTATTTTGAAAACTACTTTTTCCTCACATACTGAGGGATAAATCTGGACCGTTAGATTACATAAGATTTGATCAAATGATAAAAAACACGGAGGGACCAATATTGCCAATATTTTAAAAAAATAAAAGGACTAAAAATGTAAATATGTAAATCATCCCAACTACCCCAATTTCCCCCTCACAAAAAACACACACATCAAACACATTTCTCTCTCTACAAATCAAACCCTAACCAAAAGATCCAAAAATTTGCGTAAATTAACCATGTAAATCACGAAATGAACACAGAAATGGAACAAGGAACTAGTAAATCAACCGATCCTGAAAAAAAAACGGTTCAAAACAAACCGATTCATAACGCCGATGATGTTACACTTATACAGATTCATTAGTTTATTGTTATTTAAGTATTTTGTGATAATGAATTTGGTGTTAAGAGAGTTGAAGATTTAAAGAAGAATTGTTATAGATAGAGATGGAGTATCGGTGGTGGTGGTGGTTCCGGTGATGCTGATAACAGTGTTGATGATCGAGAGAAGGTTCATTTTGACTTTTTGAATTTTTTTTTACTGTGTTTATTGTGATGTATTTTGTTGTGAATATATGTGAATTTTGACCTAGATGTTAATTTTGATGGGATTATTAGGCATAGCTGCATAGATAGCGTAATTTGCGTGTGATTCGCTGGTGGCTTTGGCCTAGTAGTTTTTTTCATTTATATGTGACTATTTGCGGTAGCCTTAGGTAGCATAAATTGCATGTGACTTGCCTTAGGTAGCGTAAATTGTATGTGACTTGCCTTAGGTAGTGTAAATTGCATGTGACTTTGGCCTAGTAAAGTAGTAATCTGCTTTTTATGTGATTATTTGTTGTCATTTGTGTATGATTCGTGAGTGATGATGCGTGTGAGTTGCGAATTAGTGACTTTGTATATATATAATAATGAAGCGAAACCATTTAATATTATAATGAAGCGAAACACTGGTTTTGTTACTTAAGATGATGTTCTATACCCTCACTTAACAGTCACCGAAACTCTAGTCAGTCACCGAAACTCTAGTCTTCACTGCTCTACTTCGCTTGCCTAAAAATCTCACTAAACAACAAAAGGTTGAGCAAGCGGAAGCTGTGATTACATGTGGGTAGATTTTACATTATGTGGATTACATGTGGGCTTATTTTGGTTAGAACAAGAAAACACACTAGATAGCAATGTTAACCTAAGCGCTAGTTCAACATAACTTGAGCAATGTGGTAGTTTCATTTTGGTAAAGTTTAC
>BQNB010203660.1:0-10747 GCA_026074375.1 Tanacetum coccineum | reverse complement strand
GTAAGCACCATTAAAATTTCTTCTCTTTTCTATTTAACAAATAAATTGAAATAGTCTATGATTGGCCATGTATTGTCTTCGATTTAAACAAATGCATTAAAAGGTATTAGTAACTGTAGTATCATGAATTATTTTTAAGTTACAAGAATTAAGAAGTATTTAGGACACCAAGACTTGCAATTTATCTATTTATCTTATATCTTATATTCTTCTTATATATCTATAGAATATGGGGCTAACTATTACTGGATTAATATGAAATAGTGACTCAACGCCACCTCAACGATGACATGGCGCAAACAACGATGACATGGCACATATGAGACAATAATTTTAATTAATTTTCGAATTTTTAATTATTTTAGTCTTCAATTTTGAATTTTTGGATTTTTACTTTTTTTTTGCAATAAATTTCGAATTTTTTTCTAAAAATACTAGTTTTAAACCCCGTGCACGCACGGGGCTTATACATTATATTTTTTTTAACTATATATATAACTTTTATTTTTTTCTGTTTTATAAGTTATGAAAGTTTAAGAGGTTATTTGTTTATGTTTTAAAGTTATAATCAAATTTCTAAATTTATAAATTTACACTTAACTCTATGTAATTTATTTTAAATTAAAGCACAAAAGTTTTATTAATTACGTCCTCTTTTTTTAAGTTTTTGTTTTTATAAATTTGACACATACATTTTTATGTGTTTTTTTTCTCTATCAAATTTCTCCACTAAAATAATGCCAAATTTGGAAGTATTTAAGTTTTTTAATTAAACATATATTCAAAAATAATAAAAAATTAGAAGATCATACCTAATAAAGAAACATTCTTTTTTTTTTAAATGCAAAAGTCCCCACTTTTCGTTTTCCTTTACTAGGTAAAAGATTGGCAATAGTAAGGATTGAACTTGTGACCTAGTTAATATCTAATCATGCTAACCAACTAAGCCAAGAGGAAATTTGTGTTCTACTTTGCAAAACATTATTAATATAACTAACTCATACGAGCCCTATCAATACCATGTTGATAAATTTCAACTAAATATGTGTATCATCCATTCCTTAATTATAGATAGATGATATCGTCATTCATTATCCGTGAAAAATAAGACTAACAATTTGACATACTTTTTGTGTTCAAAGTAACAAGAGTTTGCTCATCAATTCATCATAGTTATATGAATTAGGAATGGTCTCCTGTTCTTATCATCTATGTGATTAGTAAGTTCAAAACGTTAATAATTGGTTACTATGCTAATTTACTTATAAGGTATATATATTGGATAATGCATCACCTTATTCCTGTATAAGCCCTAACTAATACCCTAATATTCCTGTATCATATGTCTCTTTTTTTTAGAAAAACCCTAACGATCGAATTCCAACATAAACGACAACTGCAACGATAAATCAACATGTAAGCATACGTCCACTTCGTCACTTTCGTTTTGCCATAAATGTGCGTTAACTAACTTTTTTTCTTTCTTCGATATGTAGCCTCTGATTTCAACACAAAAGTAAACACGGAGATTTATGTCCTCATGGGTTCGACCAGTTTCCGGTTAACAGTGGGACTGTCCCATTTGCTGAATACATTAGTTTGTCTCCTTCCGCAAAGACACCAACCCTGAGCTCACTGATGCGTTCGGTGACACTAATGTCGTCCGCCTTGCACATAGTCGCATCAGTATTGCTTCGCACCAAGTGGCGATGGTACACAATTCCAAGATAAATGAGTACGCGTATGTTGGTTTCTTTGTAGCAACCACATGACATGGTCGAAAAATAATTAAGTTGGAAAAGAGAAGAATACATCAACTGTGGATGTAAGTCTTATTATTCATGTACACGTTATCATATTTCTTTTGTTTATATAGAAATTAAGATTTACCACTAGATCAGAAACATGTTCTTCATGGAGGCACAAAGATATTGCAGCATACTACTGACAAGGTTGTGCACAATGTTAGCAATTAAATATATTCACATATATTTAATGAGCTTATAGCTCAAAACGCACCGATACAAGCAGTAAGATCATTACCTTCGGGCGAGCTTATTACAGGTTAAAATACACCAACTTTATTACTTTACATGTTCGGATTTACTTTCATCATGCTTTCTATATACTCTCTCAGAATCATTATATGTTTTGTTCGTCTAAATCCCCAGTCTTACCCAGTTCTTCGTCTTTCATCTCTTTTCTTTTATCTTCTCAATATGTATAACTCTTCAAGTCACGGTTCAGCTTCCTACTTTCTGTTATTTATTTGTTTCTTAGCTGACTATGCTTTGGTAGAAGAAGATTCTGACATATTGGTGATTCAGGTTCAAGCGATAGCACTATTAAGCTATGGAAGGGAAGCAAATGCGTACATACTTTTTAATGGGCATACAGGTATGTTTTTGCCTCTGTCTCCTCCTTAAGCATATAGAAACCATGACTACATATGCTTATGAATAGCAAAGTTTTATGATCAAATTTCAATTGCTTCTACACACAGGGTTAACACATGTTTGGTTTCTTTTTTTTATGTACTTGTGATCTTGCTGTACTTTATCTGTATATGCAACGTCAGCAAGTAGCTGGCATGCTAATGCATTTATTGCTTCGGAAATGAATCATGTTTAATATCTGCTCTACTCTCTCTTGGGTTTGCGGATACAATGAGAGGTTTGGCCATAATGCCTGTCTGGGAATACTGTCTGCATCGCATGATGGGTATACTTTCTGGCTATTTTGTACATCTATCTTAGGTATGAACTGCCGCATCTTGATTTACACAAGCAAAACTACTTTGTAAAAGTTTTAACTTAAGCTTTTTGTTTCAATCTATTAAGTACCCCACCTTGGTCAGGATAAAAGCCATATATTTTTATTTGCATGTTAGTATTCAGTGCCTACCATATTTGGAAGTGGTGCTATAGGAAAGCAGGGGATGGATGATAATTAAAACATGGATTCATTATCCGAATTGAAAATAAAGCTAAATAATATGTACAACGCTGTTGTTTTTTGAAGTCATGTTGGTAATACCCGAGTCTTCTGCTTAGATTATGTAGCGCATGATGTTTAAAGGATCTACTTAAAATGAGTACATTTTAGACCAGAAGGTTGATTTATACAACATCATTTTTTTATTTTATATATGAATTTATACAGATGGCGCCGATTTTGTAATACAGATATATAAGATATTCTTAGGGTAGGGACTTTCTACAACAACAAAGGAAGCTCCTGATGTAAGTTTATCAGTTTTATTTTTAAATATGAGTTTACAAAGTTAAGCTCGTGACTCTGATTTTGTAATACATGAACGTAAGAGAATGTTAAAGTGGGCACATGCTACAGCAAGAACAGCTCCTGATGTAAGTCTATTAACGTTCACAATATCATGTTTTTCCTTTTATATACAAACTCACATAGTTGAGATGATGGCACTGCTTTTTTAATAAAGGAACGTAAGAGATGGAGCCTTCGAGAAGAAATCTTAAAGCCATTTGAAACTGCACAGGAACATATTCAAGATGAAATAAACGAGTCTGGAGTGATATATAAGCTGAAATATAAAGAGAAATATGGTTCCCTTGGTTTCCCTAAACATAAAGATTGGTACCCTCATGTAAACAAAGAGCATATAATATATACTTTTAAAGGGAAGCATGGTATTTATGAATGGTATACCAAAGCCAAGGGGATGAAGAGCCATGTTCTCAGTTCACTACACCTCCTGCTGGTTTATTTGACTACACTCAAGGTTACTTATCCATGTCGAGATGGGATCAACTCAACAATTTCTTTAATAGTTCAAAGTAAACACAACTTTACTACTTTACTTAATATTTCTTTCATCGTTATTATGTGTTTTAGTTATGATATGAAGTTTTTGTAACAGGGTTTTGTTTTATTTCTCTTAATTTTCCAAGAGCAAAGATTATATTTGGGATGAACGCATTGAGTCAACGACAAGTAAACAGAGATGGCACGGTTGTAGGGCCGTGGAACTCAAGCAATGATGAGGCTTTGATGAAACATACGGTTGACAAGGGTTTCACTATTTATGGTTGGGAACTTGGTAAGATTTTCTTTATCTATGCAACTTTTGATGGAATAATTATTACTAAGTTAGATTTTGCTTCAATAACTTACATGGCCGTTTTTACATAGCTTCTCATTTTTCTTTTCTTGCTGTCTTCTAATTGATATAGTTTATATCGTTTATGAAGGTTACTGCCAACAGCTAGGAGAGTGGACTCAATGTCGAACCCGACTGGGATCTCAATGTTGAGATATATCATAAATGTCGATCCAAGGTACCATATATTTTACAGTTTTCTTTCACGATAGGTGTACGTGTTTATTAGGATTTTGCTTATTTTGTATGTGGTGATTTTGCAAATGGTTTTTTATTAAATTTGTAAGTATGTTATGTTTTGGTTATATACTTGACATGTAACAGGTTAAACAGAAGGACACCAGTCTACGACGATATTCTATTTTGACGATGCTTCTACAAAGCCAATGAAATTGTGAACCATGATTCCAGTACATTTAGCTTAACATGTATTTGAGATACTATTCGATGTTGTATCTATACTTTAGTACAGTAGTCGTCTTTATGTTATAAAATATTCTTATAAGTTGGACGGTTGCATAACGTCTTATCAGTTTTGCTTATCATTTTTTTCTTGCACAGTAAGTAATTGAGTTGGAGTTGAGGATTCATCTAATCAAATAGGAGAAATGGTAATCATTTGTGTTCTACTTATTATGTTTAGTATGCATCTGCCAATTGCTATAGCTCTTACTTGTGCAGTGGTTATATTGTCGGTTTTACAACAGGACTATATGCAGGAGGATATAGTTTGATGGAGATAAAGAGCAACCTCCATGGGAGCACTTAAAACACGACTTGTGGTATGCTTGGTTCTTTATTGTTAACTGAATTTAATCACATTAGTAATATCAGATACACTTGTGGTATATGTTTATGCATAGGTGTCAATTGGGCTATGTTTTATATCAAATGGTCCAAAATGGCAAAGTAAAGAAATAGCTTATAAGGAAACATGTACAAATGAATTAGCGTCTGAAATTGAACACAACAGTAAACAAGAAGATTTATGTCCTCAAGGGTTCGACCACTTTCCGGTTAACAATGGGGTCGTCCCATTTGCTGAATACATTACTCAGTCTCCTTACCAGTGATGAAGATGATTATCTAGACACTGGCTTCGATTCTAATAAAGGTATTTTCTATCCTTTTTCCCAAAATCCTAGAGATAATTTGTTAATTTGTTCTTAGAAAAACCCTACTCTTACACACAATTAGGCCGAAGGTTTCATAGTTTAATATTGTGAATTCATTAAAATTCGTAAGTAAGAATTTGTAGCATTGGTTCAATCTACGGAAAACAACTATCGGATGAATACATGAGCTTTATTTTTTGGTTTTAATTTCAGGACCTAATTTTGTGTAATTAGTTTCATCTCATTATTAACTTTAGTGCATGCTAAATTTATTACTAATCATACTTTTGTACTATTGACAGTATTATCAAAGTACATTAAGTTTGGAATTTTTTAGTATCGATACAAACAAGTGTTATAGCATGGCCTTTGCATATCAGTTTTTATCATTATGCAGAGAGTAGTAACACGTACAAACAACAATCATGTTGATTATTCATCAACTTCTTCTTAGTGGCAATCTCACTGACAAGGTTTCCCCAGACTATGTTTCCTAGCACAACAACACATGAAACATTCTCATCAGAACCACATTGTACCAGTCATGAGACCTACCCAGCCCAAATGTTCATTACCATGTACGTTAGCTACGTATTCTATGTAACCACGCATTCTGTATACATTTACTCATACTCAGTGACTATCATGTCTCAATGCAGGTGGTACTAACTCAGATATTCACCACACCAAACGTAATTCAACTTGATATGAACAAATGAGGAACCGCACCCATGTACAACACGCACAGGTTTGCCGCCATCGTCAATAACTTTTGGTCAGCCAAGAATCTGCAACCATATCCAATCGTAAGAATAATATATACATTTAACAACAACCATTTATTACTATCTCATAATCAATTAAACTCAGAGAAACAAGACTCGTGTGGAAAATATATGGACATATTTTTGTTTTGCATTATATGTATTTGTTGTTTAGCCTTTTCAGTAAGTGATATACAATCCAGGACTTTAGGTCGTCAAGGTTAAGATTACAGGGTATTTTGTTCTGAGCTTTTGCATAGACAGATACATGTATTTACACATCTAGACACATGTCAGTAATAAGATTTGTTGTATGCATAAAATAAACTAATGTACAATTATATGATGATGCTTCTTATTACCTCACAGGTGACATTTGTAGAAGCTTTAGATCATTTTTGAGGCATGATTTTGACCCTTGCCACAAAGGTTCTTGCCTGATCCTTTTTCCTATTGGGATTGACATGACATCAATGCATCAACATGCAATTTATATAACCATGCTTAACTTAAAGTTATTTTGTCACATTTTTATTGAATTATATCTTAGTAGCTACTACCTATCTTAGTGCATCTTAGCTTTGTGCTTTGCTATTTACTACAGGTAGATGATGCTCTCATTGCAACAGGAAGGGCTCCATTTACACAAGGTCTCGGTTTGGAAAATGTAACTGAACCTATTAATACACTACTATATCTAAGGCTCTAATGAGTACAATCAGTCATTAAAAAATGCTAATTAGTTTGCTTATTATAGGTCAATGTGAAAACACAAAGTGGTTTTATTCCAATTGATAAACACATGCGCGTTATTGACTCGAAGGGAGAATTGGTAATTCACAATCTCTGTTTCTCCTAAAGCATTTAATCATACTCGACATCTGGGTTTCCGTGACATAAGTTTTGTGATTAGGTCCCTCACTTGTATTGCATTGGTGATGCTAATGGAAAAATGATGCTTGCTCATGCAGCAAGTGCCCAGGGAATTTCAGGTAAATCTTTTGTTTACTTTTCATTGATCGTATTGGACTGGATTAATATGAATTAGTGACTGGATGCCACCTCAATGATGACATGGCACCCCTTTTACATTAATTTTTGAATTAGCTAAAAAATTTAGTCCATGAAAATAATCATGATATATTCTAAAAATTTAACTTAATCCAGACATATCCTATCCTTTTGACAAAACCCTAATATCAAAAACATATTCCCATTACTCATACATGTTTCATATTTAATTAGCCTAATCAGATCCCTTCATGATTGACTTTATATATAGCATTTGGTATAACTTTGACCGAAAGTGAGTTGGAAAAGCAATCTTTGATCATAGTTCAGCCATATTGTCTGTATAATCTTTTTCCTTTTTTCATGGTTTAATTTATGTATTTATTTCTTTTCGTGTTGGCATTGGGTTGACAAACAAGTCATTTATAGGCCTTATCATATTGGCAAACATAGTGACACAACCATTAATATTTAAACATAAAATTAAACTATAAGTTTACAAAAATTATAGATGCAAGAACGGCAACTAAGTTTTTTTAATCCAAAACTTTTATAATTTAAAAGTGAGAACCATAACTTAAACAAATTTTTTTTAACTATTTTACATTAATAGATTTTAACAAAATAATAACTACACTCAAACCGTTTAAAATTTAAAAAAACCATCACGTTGTATTAAAAATACAACAGTTACACGCTTAAACATAAAAAAACTAAACGAACCCGTCGCTCGGGCGGGTTATCCACTTAGTAAACAGGTTATCTAGATTTCAGCAAAACAACAAATACTCTCAAACCATATAAAAGTTTTAAAAAAACCATCACGTTGTGTTAAAAATCCAACCGTTATACACTTAAACTTAAAAAAACCCGAAACGAACCCGCCCGTCGGGCGGGTTACGTAACTAGTATATATATAGTTAGGATCAAATAAGAAGAAAATTTAAAATGAGAATGATAAGAAGAAATCACAACCACACATTTAAGATGCACCTACAAAAATAGATGCATCTCTCATTAAAATTCTCTCTCCTATTTAAAATGTGTGGTTAAAAATCCTTCTTATTATTCTCATTATAGTTTTTCTTCTCACTGGATCTCTACTATATATATATATATATATACACACACACACACAAATATATTGGATTTACAAAAAGTGTCATACATAATGAATAAAGTCAAGAAACTCTCTTGCATGTAATCTTTTTCATTTCTATATAAATATACGATTTTTATCGAAATTGAATTCAAAAAAGCACCCACGCATCACGTTTTATCACGCTTTATCATGTTTTTTCACTCCTCATCCCACGTTAAGCTTTGGTCTATTGCGTGGCGTGGAGGTCACGCCTCGTGCCTTTGCGAGGCCTTAGCGGCGCCATGGCGCGCCTTTTAGAACCATGCCTATATATGAAATGAGATTTGCTATATCCTCTTACATTATATGCTTACATATCATCTTACACATATAATAATATTATATGTCTTTTCTTCACTGCGCGCCTTTTAGAACCATGCCTATCTATACTACATATAAAGTATTTCACTTCAATTCTTAAAAACTGAAAACTTAAATATTTAATGTTGAATCTATCTTAGGAAACCATTGAGGTGTGATACTTGTAATCTGCTGGAATGCTATATTCACGAAAACTAATTTTAATGCAAGGTCTAATTCACGGAAAGTATTGATATACATGGCTGGAATGTTCTATTCACGGAAAGTATTCATATTGCAAGGTCTGATTCACGAAAAATATTAAGATTTTTGATTCCCTCAACAGGCTGTTGCCAATGTTTTTTTATTCCCTCAAGGTGCCCCTTTCCAACAACTGCAACCACAGAATTATGCTCCCTAGCAACGGAGAGTAACATGCTCGGCGTGTACCTACAATAAAAGGAAAAAAAGACAAGTTAGAAAAACGGGTACCACAAATTTACAAGTATCATGTTTATTCCTTGAAGGAAAGTTAAATCAACTAATTCAAATGACATCATTTTCCAATTTTGTTGCAGACTAACCTTACTCTGCTAAAACTAACAAAAATAGAGCTCTAAAGTCTACCCTAAAAGACGACTTAACATGTAATCAATAAAATGTCCATATTATACTTGTATAGTAACAAAGTATGTGAAATGGGACATCGTTCTTAATTACACAATAGGGGCAACAGGTATACAACTAAATATTATCTACACGAAAATAATTTACTACATAAATTAGACTTTTTATTAGTAAGATATGATGTGCAGTGAAAAGAATATACTAACTGATCGCGTTCAACAGGGGGCTTGGAACTACAGCTTGGTAAATGGTATTACTTAAGCACAGGTTTGTTCTTGACTTCTCTTTCTTGTCTATACTTTACCTTCAATGGTAATGTTTGTCGATTGATGGGATAAGATGAATGGAAGAGAGTGACTCTTTTTAGAAGTTGTATGGTTGAATTTTGCAAGGTTTAAAATGGTAACAAAAGATCCCCCCTTTAAAAACAACATTAGGATTTGAATAACAGCCTTCCCCAGTTGAACCAAAAGCAAAATAAGTTTTAATGAGGTTTGCCTTATTCATTCTCAAGTTGTAACCGAACACGTTTTTGTTATGATCAATGCACCTTAAGTTATTTGTCACGTACATGTCTAGCCTGAACGAGTTGCATACGCACTTATTTTCAAACTTCTTAAACAGATTTTAGTTTTCTGGATTTCATTTAGCGAATGGTGTTTGTGATATAATCCAAGTTATTCTACGGTTGCGATCGCGAGGTATATTCTACGTTGCTGGCCTTCTCTTACAATATTGAGAATGTAAGATTTAAATTTCAAAAAATTCAAATGTTTTAAAAAAAAGCAATTGTCACATGGATGTGGCTGAGTTAAAACAATATCTTTCTTCGTTGCAAAAGCTTAGTGGTGTCCTTGATTACACCCCGCATTAACATTGAAAGTGTTAATAAACTTTAGAAGTGCATCATCCAAGAACTTCAATGCTCAATGCAGATGGATTACACTAAAACTGATATTTTAAGTACCAGGGGCTAAGTACACCAGTCTATCAACGATAATGGTTTCCTTATCCCCAAATATGTTGCGGACCAAGCACTAATAAAGATCACTTGGTAACAACTCTCTTATATGCCAAATTGAAAACTTATACGAAATTATAGAAGTGTGTCAGTATCTTACTGATTTGTTTACTAACAAAAACTATAGCTCTTATTTGTGTATTTTCTTTTCTTTCCCTCACATGTTAAAGGCATTAGTGGCCATCTCAACGGTACAACCACAATTTGTTGTACAATTACAATTTTCTTTCCCTCACAGGTTAAAGACATTATGTCTCTTTTTTCTATTAATCGATCTGATTGTAGGTGTTGGGACAGCAGACATAAAAACTGTATATAAAACGCATGCTAATGAAGATGCACTAATGAAAGGAGTTGCAAATTAGCATGTATCCATTGACATTGATGCTGGAGTTTTACTCTAAGATAACTTCAAATGTATAACTATAGACATCATGACTATAAATTATCATCTAATTTTTTTTTCTTCAAAACTATGGAAACATCAGGCTCATCTACAATGGAAACATGTATACTGTGAATAAAATAACATTCATTTGAGAACTTACACGCGTCTGCACATTCAGATCATTTGTGTAACATGCGCACTTATTTTAGTTACATCTTATCATCAATAGTATGAAAGCAATCGTG
>BQNB010203657.1:0-10747 GCA_026074375.1 Tanacetum coccineum | reverse complement strand
GTCTTCCATAGAGGTTGACGAAAAGATTTACAAAACAAAGGGAACAAAGAAAAGATAGACTAAAGAAAGCTAATAAAAATAAAATAAAATTTCACTTGAAAGGATTCAAGCGAGTAGACCTAAGCTAGATAAAGTTACTCGAAACCTAACTATTCCCGGGAAGCGACGCCAAAAACATGGTGCGGTTGTCGTTAGACTTCAACAAGAAGTTTTACAACTCCCTAGGCGGATCACATAACTGTTGTAGTGTAGTAAGGAAAGATAGGTTGGGAAGGCTCGAACATAATATAACAGAGGTCTAAGGGGTGATAGAAGATTATTTTTGTGTTTTTATATTTTATAGAAATCATGTAAATTCAGGTTTGAAGAGGTTGTTTGGTTTTAACTAATTAAGCTAAATATAAATCTAAACTACTTTGGTGATAACTATATGATAAATGAACGTATTTACTTAATCATGCACTACTTCTGAGTTTGCTTCTCCTAATTTTGTTGCTTTGTCACACTTGTGATGACCTGTGTAAGGTTTTCCGTTTTCCTAAGTCATAAACGAATTACACGAAAACGCCGTCTACATAATATTCTGTTAAGGCAACGCATAAGTAAGGTAGTATGAAGACTGTTAGAAGGCCCCTAAGAGTATATTACATGCATTTAAAACACTTAAGAGGGATCAACCATATTAGGGGTAAGGTAGTATGAAGACTGTTACCGATGGTATCCTTTCTACACACTCGCGTTTCCCTAGACGTCTATGCCAATTTAATATCTTATGGCTAGTTTTCTAAAGCCTAACGCGCACATCCATCACAAGAAGCAACATTAAAAGGATCTACAAACTAAGTTTCATGCAATCATAAGTAAATACTAAAGGATCTAGCCTAGCATGTTAAATAAAGGAGAAGAACAAGAATCAATCACAAAACACATAGACATATTAAGTGATTAGGGATAAATGAACTTCACTTGATTAAACCATGGATTCAAGGCTGATACAATAGGGTTTTGATACCCTAAAAACGGCCTAAAAGCTGCTACACTCGAACTATTAAAGTTAGGGTTCGTCTCCCAAAAGTTACACACTAAAAACCCTAAAACGAGTTTGTATATATAGGAAAATAGGCCGCGACGGCGTCGCAACATTTCTGACGCCGTCGCTTCGATGAAGCTTCTAGGGTTTCTTTTGAGGCGGCTACTTTCAGACGCCGTCTTGAGAATCCTGACGCCGTCTCTTATATGATCTGACGCCGTCGCAAGAAATCGCGACGCCGTCTCCACCGTCTGAATGCGTATTTCTTCAAGAGATTTGGTGTAGAGTCGTAGTCTTGTCCGTTTCTTCTCCAAATGAGCCCAAGTCACGTGTATTTCCTCCAAAAGCCATCCAAATGCTAAAAACACAAAAACAAACGATTAAGCACATAATCTGGGCATATTTGCATGATTTAGGGGGTTAAATGACCCCGAAAAAGTATATAAAATGACACCTCATCAAATACCCCTACACTTGGGATTTGCTTGTCCTCAAGCAAATGGGCTTTACTACCTAAGAAAAAAGTCAATACATTATTGCTATCATATTCATAAAGTAAATATCTGGTAATTGTAGTAAGACCATCATGGACTTAGTGATGCACTACGACAAACACTTCCAGTCATTCAAGATTTCTCTCATAGATACTTGTCTTATCTTTTCAAAAGTGATCAACTCGGACTTCTATTGCTTTCTCTTCAAGGATGTTGATATTGAAAAGGTTGATGCCAATCTGCTCCAGCCTCCGATCACTATAACCAAAATGCATAAATTGAGTCTAGAGCCAAAGATATCTAATATAAATCTCATTAGGACACATAAATGACAAACATATGTTGATCATAAATAAGTTCACAAGTGTTAACTAGAGTTCTACGCATTATCCTTGTGATGTTTCCAGATCTTACATGGTGCTTACGCGCTTTAGTATTTCATACTGACGAATGGATAAATCCTTTGATGACCCCCCCCTCGTGTCATTTTATACACTTTTTTGGGTCATTTAAGACCTCAAAATCATGTAGAAATATGCACCAAATATTGTTAATATTTTTGATGTTTTAAACATTCGGGAAGCCATTGGTGGTAAACAGCACATGCTTGGCTCGATTTCTCGAGGATAGAAACTAGACACAAAAAACAAAAACTTCTCAACTTTGCGACTCCATTCTGACGCCTTCACCAAATGTGCCAAATAGAGTAATTTTAATCTAAGTTGTGACCTTTATCAGGTCATGGAGTCGGGTCAGAATTTATACTGACACCGTAGGATGGCATTGGCGTCGATGTCCAACTGTAGTGAGACGGCTACGTCACACTAGCCGACAAATGAGTAAGTCCATTTAGATTCGACGGGCTAACGGGTCAGAAACCCTAGTGACGCCATCAGACAGATTTCCTTATATATTACAAACCTTATTTTTCTATTCTGAGGTGGAAATCGTGAGGAAACTTATAGATGATATATTGGTCGTTTTTTTAGGGTTTTTAAACCCTTTGTACTATTGATACTCCATGTTCAATTGAGTGAAGTTCAATACCATTATAATCATTTAATATGTTATGTGTTGTTTGATTAATCCATTATTTAGCTTTCAATTACATGATTGGGTTAAATTTTTATGTGTTTGCTTATGATTTGCATGAATTTAGTGTTTAATTTTGTTTTATTATTGCTTCTTGTTAGTGGTTGGTGCTCGTTAGGCTTTAGTTTACTAGCTATGATCTTCATGATCATAGCATAGATGTCTTGGGAAACGCAATTAGGTTAGTGGATACTTGTGATTAGATTTCCATCTTCTCGATCCCCTCGGGGTAGATTCTGATTACGCATTGTTTAGCCTTAAATCAAATTAAACAATTTCATTGGTCTTACATTATACGAATTACATTAGATATTGTAAGGCGTGACACGTAAGGACTATTAATGTCAAGTTAGGATAGTTATGGTGTCATACGCCTATATAACCCCCTCCATACTTCCATGGAGGGGTAAGGATAATCATTTGTATTTTATAAAGTGTGTGTATTTCTTTCTCTAGCAAACATATACATCTTTCCCTCTTTACTTTTCTCTCTTAATAATATGGCTTTCTATTTCTTTTACTATCCTCGACTTCGATTGTATGTTTTAGGCTAGAATCTTTATGGGTAACATTTGGCATCAGAGCCTAGGGGCGTTTTGTGTTCGTGGTTTGCATTTTGGGGTGTTGTTCGAGCTTATTTAAGCTTATTAGTGGCCCTTCTTTTTTAAGCCCAACCACTGGGTTTTATTGGTTGGTGTATATTTTGTGCAAACGCGTAAACTTTTTTCTCTCTAATGTTTCTAGCTCAGTTGTACAAATGGTTTGTGGTTTTTTAAAGCTTATTTTGAAAGATCTTTGGTTCTTTTAAAGCTTTTTATACAAATTCTTGATCCGAAATTTTTTGTGTTAAAAACCATAAAGTTTGTGTTTCTATGCTTGATATTGCTTGGGAATCCACTAGTATGTATCAAGGAAAAATTCAGAGAGCAAAACGTTCAAATGTGTCTTTTTTGTGTTTAAAAAGTGTAACTGGTACACTAGGTGAATTATCCACAAAAAGTATCACTTGGCTAATTATACGTGAGTTCTTTCTAGGCGATTATATACATTTTAGGCGAATTATAACGCTTTTTCCAGAGAATTTTCGTGTCAGGCGAATGATACATGATTTAGGCGACATTATACCCATTTCGTGATATTCCACCGAGATTCATATCAATTTGCGTATAAAATTCATCGAAATTCAACATTTTTGGTAATTTCTCGAATTGATGTTTAAGGCACATTTTCACCTGTTTTTGCCAAAGACCAAATGTTAAACACTCTTTCCCATACACCAAGAAAACACAACACTTAATGCTAAAACGATCATTAAGATTCACTAAAATGTCAAAACGGCTATGGAATTTAGATTTTAATGTCATGTGATCACGGAGTTGATTTGGTATCCCTTATTTGAGATTGAAGTGGGTTTCACGAAGGCGTCTACTTATTTTATCAGCGAGATTTCCTTCTACTTTCTACCCTTTTTTTCAAACCCAATCTATTGATTGATGACTTGCTTGAACGTATACGGTTTGTGATTAAGACTTAGATTATCTAGTTATACCCGATGTAAGGAGTTACATTGTAGTACTCATGGGTTATAGCTATCACTTAAAAGAGTTACATTGTTGTACTCAGTGTCACACGCAGATGCAGATGTAGATAGTTTCAAGAGGTGTTGTACTTTTATATACTTTTGATGTTGGGTATATGGTACTTAGAGGCTTTCTTCTGCACCGTTCTTCAATCAACAATAGTGCAAGATTAAGTAACAAATTTAGGGGATTTTAATTCAATTTCAAGTTTGGTATATCGGGTTTACTTCACCAAGTGGTCATAACAATAGCCGACAGAATACAAGGTTGGTAAGTTAGCCAGAGATTTTAAAGGTTGAGATGTGATCAGCAATTCTCACGAGATATTTGAAGTTACAAAACGTCAAATGGTACTTCACAGTCTAGGCAAAATCTTTCAAAATCCTTCAATGTCATTCATACTTTTTCAAGATGTTTGCTTAAGATAAGAACTTCTCGAGTATATGGTCGTACACTTTAATGATGCTTCTAAGAATTCGAAACCATCATGGGGGAAAACGTGTACTTTGATATTAACATGTCAACTTCCAGGGGGAAGTAGTGTATACTACTTTACTTAGTATGGTGTGTGTGAAGTATTTTACATACGTGAGAAGATTTGTTGCTGATCTCTTGCATGTTCCCTCAAACAGATATTCACCAAGACCAAATGTCATGATACAGTGTAGAAGCAGTATTAGTTGATGTAAGATGTACACATGTGAAGGATGATTCCTTAAAGGGATAAATTGCTCACACTTGGGACTTAGTTGACTTTGGTGTAGCAATTCACATCAGCACTATCCTGGAAGAAGAAAAGTACCTTTTTGGGTCTTAATTGATTTTGGTGCTACGTTTTCGACTTCGGAAAAAGGATAAAGTGTGTACTTCAGGTATTGGATGATTCTTCTACAAAATTCCGCTGTGCACTTTAAATGTCAATGTTAAAAGATCGTTCGAGCTACATCAATGTTTTAGAATCTGCTCAAGACATAAATGTTGGTTTGGGGGGAAGCTGATTTAGAAACTTTGCCAAAAAGAAGTTTATGAAGAAATGTGAGTCCCAAACTGAATAGATCTTTGCAACCTACAAAGTGGATTTAGCAACTTGAAAAGAATACAGTTTGAGCTATATAGAAACTGCCATACTGACTATGAATACTATGTGCAAAACGAATCTTAACAACAAGTATTAAAGAAGAACCATGAAAAACTAAATATAATTTTATCTATTAATCTGCTTTGATGATTACAGATAACTAATTATGTAGATTATGATTGTATGAGATGGTTATTGAACTCGTATATCAAAACTGATTCCAAGAGGTGGATCCCTTTGAAAGACAAGATAAAAACCACTAACAGGCTTACAAAAACGCGTAAAAGGTATAATACATATCTTTTCACAAAAAATCTCATACAATCTCTTAAACGTACGTTGACTAATTCTACTAACGTACTAACTACCATGATCATAACTTAAGCACTTTGTACTGTCGAACTAACTATAAACTATATCAGGTAAATCAAACTATTATCACTAACAGTACTAAGTTATTAAAACACAATTCCCAACCAATCCACCCATAAACATGAATGTGTGAACTACTTTTAACTATCATGTTTCTTTCCAGGGTTTATCTTCTTAAACTCTAGAAATGTATCCCAACACTTTAACATATCTGATGTGATCTTAAACACTATCCATCTTCAGCAGCAACTTTGGTCTTCTCAGCACACAGCAACAATCCAACTAAGATTGGCTTTGTAGTATGTTTTGCTAAATTAACAGCCCTAAACGGATTTGAAGTTCCTTTAACAGTAGCCTTTGCTCTGAGATATTACACTCTTTTTTCAAAAATATGGCGAGTTTAATTACCATACAAGTATTATATGTTAAACGGTCAACATTAACGAATTTAATTGCGTCTTTACTAAATAACATTAGCATTTGTGGACTATCCAATGCTTTCAATGCCATAACAATGGGTGCATGATAAACATAAAGTTTTTCTTAGCAAACTATCAGCTATCAACAGATTTGAGTAACTTTACAAGAACTTAGATCTTGGAGCTAGCCAACTCATTACCATGAAGCAAGTGAGATTTGAAAACCCAACAATTATTGGTAAATTGCACTCAACCATAAACGGATTGAGAATCTTTACCACAAGTCGTGTTGCTTATGGACTAGCATTTCTTAGCCTATTAAGCAAGGTGAACTGAAAGACCCAATTATTGTGTGTGGTTTAGCCAACATTCAAACCCTTCTCAATTTCTATTCATATCAACATCCATTCCCATCTATCTGTTGCGTATAAATCGTATCAAATCAAGAGCAACAAAACTTTCTCTTATTAACATTCCAAACCAAGAACAAGTCATCCTTGCAATGAAATATTGACAGAGGATATCTTTCCTTTCCAAAACAACAAATAAATAACTATATAAACCATCCTTAAATACCAGTATGCAGACTCCACAGGATTCAAACAACCTCCATGTGACAAATCTTCAATCTTGTTTGACCACTCCAGAATTACTTTGTTCATTTCCTTCTGATGAGGATTCCATCATAATCATCAAGTCTCCCCAAAGGAATAATGCAAACCCATCTAATGTAACTTCTGAGTACTACTCCCTCATCAAGTCATACAAATGAAATAGATCTTGCCTATCAAAAATATGAAGTACCTCCATGAGATAGTTTAATGCCCTGAAATTCCCATTGGCTTTGTAGATAACAAGATAATCTTCATCTGGTGATGATACCTTGTTCAATCTAGCAATAACTTATTTCTTCTCCATTATCTCACAATCCTACGATACTCCTCCCAAATGTCTCAATCTTCGGCATTTTTTATGTTCATCATCACCTGTCAAACACCTATTGTTAATTTCTTGGCCTTTTCCTTGCAATCAATTTTGAATGACCACCCTTACTTTTCTAAGTACTCTTCATCTTATCCTCCTCCTTGAAAACTTTCATTCTTAGGAAAATCAATTCCTTTTTCAATCACCTTTGTTATCATCTTATTCATCTTCACAGACCCAATAGACAATGAACTCTCATCTGACCTCATAATCTTTCAATATAGAGCTTGTATTTCCTCAAACTACTTTGTTCTCTTCAAATCAGAATGCTTGAATTTTCCTACAATGCTTCAATTATGTCATCATTTGATTTCACAGGTTGATTCTGTTGTAGGATGTTCGTTCCTGATAGCTTTGGATCTTTGTGAGCAAGGAAATTTCTTTGAGCAGACAATGTAGATTCATGAAGGAATTCCGATCTTTCTTCTATAGTAAATTGCACTCCTTCTATTTAGCCCTTGAAGCTTGTTCAGCAAGAAGTCTATCACCTCAAATACTTACCTTTATTTCTATCATAATTTCTTATGAGAGCATCATTGGTAGCTTCTTCTTCAGCTAATCTTTTTCTTTCCTCTTCTCCTTCCCATTCTTCTTGTACCTTCCTAGCCATTTCTTCATCACTGGCAAGCTGCTTAAACTTCTTCTCAGCTTCAGGAATACCATCAGATTCACTTTCAGACTCATCTTCCTCTTCAATTTTCTTTTTTCCTTTTGTCTTTCGGATCAATCTTTGGAAGAGGCTTTAATGTCAATAGTGATCTTGTTGAAGTAGGCCTAGGTCTCTCAGTCTCTTCAATATCCTTAAACTCTACTCCTTTCTCCTTCTCTCTTGAAACTGCTTTGGCTTGGCTCATGTTGAGAAGAACCTAAGCTATTGTTTCATCATCTCCAAATATTGTAGAAGTAGGTGTTTGAGTAGTTTGAGTAGCCCTTCATCCTTCAGTATGATCATCAGTACCTTCAGTTTGATCATCAGTACCTTCAGTTTGATCATCAGTACCTTCATCTTTTCTATCGGTACTATCTTTCTCCTTGTCGGTACTAACTTTTGATCCGTCAGTACTAACTATTGGTCTGTCAGTACTAACTTTTTCTTTGTTAGTACTAACTTTTTGTTGAGCAGTACTAAGTACATCTTCAGTACTAAGTACATCTTTAGCATTCTCCTTCTTTTCTTCCACTACATCTCTTGTCCTCCCCACATCTTGAGCATCCTCAGTCTCCATATAATCCACTGTATCTTTAGGAATCTCATCAAATAATGGATCTTTATGGACTGATGGTTCAGCTTTGGCAGACTTCCTTCCCTGTTTGGATACATACTCCTTTTGCATCCAGTTTTTCTTTAAGGATCTCTTTCCTGCCAATCTTTGCTTTAAGGAAACACTCTTCATCCATGCTCTGTGATGTGTGATAACAGGTTTGGCTTGCTTCTTGAGCTTCTTGATCTGTGCCTTCAAGTGTTGAATTTCCTTGGCTTGATCTGAAACCTATGTACACAGAGAGATACAAAGATCATAGACACTTTGGAGTGTCATGTCACCCTCATTCCCTGAAAGGGATTTATCACTGGATGACTGACCTCCATGATTCCCACCAGAACTTTCTGGAATAGAATCAGGAATAGTAGTAGAAGGTGAAGGTCTAGGGGATGGGTCAGACTGAGGGTCAACAGTTGCTTCACTTGGGTGAGGAGGAGAGGGTGTAGGTTGTGCTTCAGATGGTCTTTCTGAAGGGGCACCCTCATCCTCAGTTGGTTGTACCAACATAGAAGCAAATAAAGGTGTGACTTTCCCTGAAAAATGTTTACCCTTTTTAACCATAAAAGAAAAAACTTTACTTGTCAAAGCATTTACAGGAAAATGATCTAAAGGTACAGGTACATTCTCTAGCTGTTTATCTAAAAAGATTGAAATGAAACGTGGGTACATTACAAACTTCTTCTTTGCATCTAAATGTCTAAGCATACCATCAAAAATTAATTTTGAAAAATTATATTTTTGATTAGATGTTAAGCAAATTACAGCAGTGGCAATGTTAGTGGGAATTTGATCCCAAGAGGTGCTTTTTGAACTAATACAATGATTCATTATATGAAATAGAAACCTCCATTGGGGTGAAAACAAAGCTTTGTTAAATGTTAACACAGTTAAATCCCCCTCATACCCCATAAACTGTATATCATCAAATATAGCCTGATTAGGGAGTGAGTCTATCCCATTAGCATCATCAAAAAGAAGATCACTTCTCATTGATGCTTTAGAGATAGGCACAGGCTTGCCAGCTATTTTGGCAGTAATGTTATGTCCCTAACATTGTTGACTATTTTGGACTTAGCAGACGTCCAAAACTGTTCAACAAATGTAGTAGAAACTACTGGACTTATAGTGAGAGCATGATGAATAGAACTGCGTGTAAGAAAATCAATGATCTTATGAAACTCGGCATTCCCATAAGTCTTCTCTAAATATGCGACCATATTGTGCTTAGGGTACGATTCAAGAACAGCTATTATATTCGAATGAGTGATCGTCGGTGAGAGAGAGATTAGGGCTTGTATAAACAAAAGTATTTAAGAGTGATTACGTAAGTTAACTGTGCAATTAAGATTGGTTTATATAGGTTTAGGAAACCTAACTTCAAGGAAACCGGTTCAATTTACACTTTGTACCCTTGGCGGTATTGTTCTTCAACGTCTCTATAGCGGTACTAACTTTGCCCATCGGTACTAACTCTGCACTGTCGGTACTAACTGTTTCCAACCAAAGAATGAACAATTTAGGTAACATTAGTGCTTTAGTACCATCTAAAGCTCTTCCCAATGACGCTCTAAATCCCAATGAACTTCCTGAAATGCATCACTTATGGTTAAAATGTTTCTTCACACTGAACACTTCATACAAACTGTACAACACATCATATTGCCTCCCTTTAACTAATGCATCTTATGGATTTATCATCCCAATAGAAACTACCAAGAACTGGAACCTGCTAACATCAAATGCCTTGGTTAGAAGATCAGCTACATTGTCATCAGTGTGGATTTTAAGCACCTGGATAAGTTTCTTCTGAAGAATACTAGTAATCTTAAGATCAACCAAGAACAATAAGTGAGATGTGGGTTGGATTGTTAGAGAAAAAGATGATGGAAAATGGATGATGTATTATGAAAGTGTGTGTAACAAATGGAACAACCAACCCTCTCCAAGACTAGGAGAGGGTGTATTTATACTACATAGAGGCCGGCCATGGGCTGGAGTTGGGCCACCCATGGGCCTTGGGCCGGACTAGATTACTAATCTAATCCTTATACTAACTACGAGCTAAGACTATTACAACTTTGGAAGTGACCGACACTTTTCGTGTTTCCAACAACTACTAATCGGACTAAAAATGCTAAAATATGGATAATTATTTTGCAAATATGTTTGTTTTGTATTTTTATGTCTTGCAGGTAAAAATGATTAAAAACAGAGCAAAAACGGGTATTTACGGGTTCGTCGCGATCAAGAGTGCCTATTTTTAAAATCAAGACAAAGTCATGAAAAGTCTCCAAGCATGCCATTGGAAAGAGCACGGAAAAACGAGTCCAACGGTGCCCTCGAATCTTATTGGGCCAGCCCGTAACCCATTTTATGGGTCGGACCAGCTTAAGCCCAACATTTAGCCCAAAACAAAGTTTTATTAAAGTTGAATTG
>BQNB010203654.1:0-10748 GCA_026074375.1 Tanacetum coccineum | reverse complement strand
ATTGTAAAAAAGATCATACATTCATGATAGAAATAGAGTTTTTGTTATAGGCATTTTAGTGATGTACAAGTTAGTTCCATTCTATTAAAGGTAAAATAGCTATAAAATTTTACATTTATGATAGAAAATATATAGATATGAGGGGTGAGCACGGTCCAAGGACCGGACCGGACCGAGGACCGAGTTGGTCCATAATGCCGGACCGAGGACCGGACCGAAACGGTACGGTCCGGTCCGGGTCGGTCTTCGGTCCGGTCCGGTCCTACACGGCATAATCATCGGGTTTTTGGTCGGACCGAGCCGGACCGGACCGGACCGAGGACCGGACCGAAATACGTTCGGTCCGGTCCGGTCCTACACGGCATAATCATCGGGTTTTTGGTCGGACCGAGCCGGACCGGACCGGACCGAGACCGAAATTAATGAAAACCCCGGACCGAGGACCGGACCGAAATACGTTCGGTCCGGTCCGGTCCGGTTTTCCGGTCCGGTCTCCGGTCCCGTATGCTCACCCCTACAAACAATGTGAAACTGAAATATTCTGCAACTCATTAGTTAGTGGTGGGTGTAAGCACAAAATTTGGGAATGGTATCATCTTTTAAGACATGGATTATTGTTCTTTGTATACTTTTGGTGCTCTAAAAACTTGTACTTGGAATAAGCTACTTTTGTAATGACTTTGCTTGCTTAAGTAGCCACTTTGATAGCTTTTTCTAATTTTAGTTTGTGGGTAATTAATAAACAACCACCTTACAGAAATAAGGTACCAAATTTCTAATATTAGTAAACTTTTTGGCCACTTTTGATTGTATTTTACTCTTCTAAAAAAAGTCTTGATCGTTAAGCATCTTTGAATTCCATAAAAGTCATGTTACTCATTACTAATCAGGGAGACATGTTACTTTATGACATTTTATTAGTATTCTCAACGGGTATTTTATATATTTGATAAATATAATAATGCATAAAGTTTTATTGCATGTTATGGATATTTATTTAGTGAATGTTAGACTTATGAATCCTTTTTTTTTTTGCAAATGCAGGGAAATTATTGGAAGTAGCATGTTCCATTGCTGGAACATTTGGACATTTTACAAGTTGTTATTGATATATACATATATATATATTTTATGCAAAAAAAAGGTGGGTATTTTTTTTATTAAATAAAAAATGATTTCTTGGTTTAAAATGGAATAATTTGATTAATTGAATATTATTGGAATTTGGCAGTTAAATTTTAGGAAAACTGTGTGGAAAATAGGACATAAAGGGAAGCTAATGGTGCAGTTTGGCATTGAAGGAAGTTTTCCCAGAGAACCAGATCCCCCTCACATGAGAACAAAATTTCTATTTTTTATATTTTTTTAAATAATTTTCCAAATTTTCTTTCTTTGGTGGTGTTATTATAAATACTGTAATTAGTAAAAAAAATGAAATATCTTTTTTTATTTTTGTGTATTTATGTTTGAGTTTTGCGGAAATTGTATTTGCCCAAACAAGCAAATCTTGTGACACATTTCTTTTCCATAAGGAAGAATATTGATGTGATGATTGATGTTTGGGTTTTTCTAACATGTGCCCCAGGGGCATATGTTAAGGTGGGGACACAGACTGTGTGTCACAGCATGCCAATCATGCTGTGACACACAGCCTGATGTCGTCACTTTAACATGTGCCCCAAACACATGTTAGAAAAACCCTTAACTTTTTAATATTTTAAGAACATATAATATGGGACATTCACTTTATTCCAAAAATACTTTAAAATTAATAAAGACAAATTATGGGTTTGTTTTTTCGTTAACCGTGTTTTGTTTTTATTAAAATGTAGTATTAAACTAAGAAACGAAATTAGTACTGTAGTATATTTTGGTTAAGCAATAACTAAACTTAGTGTCGGTGGCGTGAAAGGCCTGGTCATTTTTTGTAATCGAAAGCTACCGTTTAAAAGGCAAGTTGGTCTATGTCTCCCATGTGTTTTTACCACTTCAATATTATCGTTACTAGATAAAAATACACATATTTGAAAAAAGTAAATACATTGTACAATTTTCAATCAATTAAATATTAGTTTCACTCATTAAACTTTCGTTAAATTGATTAAAAATGAAAATAAACAATTATTGTAGTATTTGTCTTAAAATGAAAGCGCAAATAATAATTTTAAGTCGCAAGGATAATAAGGCTAGATGGAGTGGAACGTTTTTCACTTCACCACTCACCACTCACCGTGGTGAGTGCTATTCCCTCGGCAGAAACTCGCGCGCGCGACTCGGTTCATAAAGGATTTTATGCAAACGCTTTCGAAGACAACTTTTTAGTTTTATCCGAGACCTGAATCTCAAACAGAAAATGACCAAAATGCCCTTACGGGATTCTGCTGGAACTTATATAATATGACTTTCGGTTTTGACCCGCTATCATGCGATTTTAAAACTTATACACGTTTTATACACACATTTTTTTACACCGTTTGTTATACACAGTTTTTACAACGTTTTGATACATATTTATACATGTTTTTATAAACAGACATTATTAATCACATTTTTATACACACGTTTTATAACACATTTCTATACACGTTCTACATGCTGTAATATCCACGATTTTAATACATACATTGTTTTATAACATTATTTTACAACACATTTATTATGCACTTTTTTTAAAAACGTGAATAAAATTGTGTGTAAAACAGTATAAAAATATTATTATAAAATATGTGTGTAAAAACGTGTATAAAAACTCTCTCGTGTATACAAAAATGTGTTTATAAAACGTGTCTATAAAAATGTTGAATAAACCGTGGATAAAATCACTAAAAAACGTGATAAAAAATATGTGTATAAAAAATGTAATAAGCGGCAGATTTGAATAACATCACATAATCCATTTTGAGCAAACTTCCGTCGTTGATAGCCTTTCCGGCGAAACATAGAAATTTGTTCGAATGACATTTAACTATTCCGCGAGTTTGTTGTTATAAAAAATCGCATGATAGTCGTCAAAACGCGAAATCAAATTCTTTTCTTTCTGCTTTATTAGAAAAAATATAAAGCTAAGTTCCAGCAAATCCCTAAGGGCATTTTGGTCATTTTCCTGTTTGAGATTCAGGTCCACGTAAACTAAAAAAGTTGTCCGAAAACGTCGTTCGCATATAACCTCTTTAAAAGATACCCGCTCGCGAAAATTGATATAGAGGGTCGTATTGCCGTGTCCGATCAAGAAAATATAATTTTTAACAAAATCATATAGAAGGACTAACGATGCAAATAATACAAATAACGATCTTTAGAAATTAACCGAAAAACATTCACTAATATTGCCTAACTTGACAACAAAATCAATACCCTCATACCTTAACTATCTTGAGAAAAAAAAAGATAAGTACTTTAATTGACATTAAGCTCAAAAATGAGTACCTTTTTATGCGGATTTGCCCTTTAAATAAAATTACACATATTTGAAAAGTAAATACATTGTATCAATTTACAAATCAATTAAATATTAGTTTCACTCATTAAACATTCGTTAAATTGATTAAAAATAGACAATACACAATTTATATGTAGTCATTTGTCTAACAATGAAAGCGCAAAATAATAATTTTAAGTCGCCAGGAAAATCAAGCTAGATGTTGTAACTTTTTCACTATACCACTCCCCAATCTCCCCGTGGTGAGTGCGCAAATATACCCTCGTCATAAACGCCGCCAATGCGCAAGAGTGGTTGAGGTGACGATAGTTCAGTGACCGAGATGATTTTAAACATTTGGTGCCCCTATCAAAAAATACAACCGTTTCATTTGGGCCCCTATTCAAAATCAAACCGTTGCTTATATAATTTTTTTTAAAAACCCTATTTTTTACCTATAAATACCTACTACTTCATTCATTTTTATACACAACTCTTTAAATTTATATACAATCTCCCTAAACTTCACAATCTCCATTTTATTTTCGAAAAACATGTCTAACCAAAACACTCCCCGACCCAACAAACGTCAACCAAGAATCATCAACCGAAGCAATCCACCGACACCCGACGGCACGTTTACGCTCCGAAACCCATCATCGAACCTGAACTAATTACGGCCACAATCATACTATCACCAACCTTACCTAAACCAACCATACCGAAACCGGCACCGGCACCAGAACAATACGGGTTTCACGGTCACGGGTCACAGCCAAACACGCTTCAGGATTACTCATCCCAACATTCCTCGTTTCCATTTGGCCACCAAGACTACGTCTCACAAACCCAAATGGGTGGTTCGTCATTACAACCACGTACGGATCCAACCATGTCTCCGATTAATGCATTTTCGATCGGAGAGTTGTACTCGCCTCAATTTTTGGACTCTTTTCAAGATAACACCGGTTACTGGCACGAAACCAATCCTCACGAATCTCCGGTTGATCAAGTCGCGACCTCACCAACGAAGAGCAAGAAAAAGCCGAGCCGTAACCGCCAAAAGAGGACGATTCAAAGCGATGATGCACCCCGACAGACTCCGTGGACAACAGAGGAAGAAATTGCGTTGGCTAAAGGTTGGCTTGTCGTTTCTGAAAACAGCAAGGATGGTAACGCGAAGAAAAAACAGGGCTTTTGGTGTGAGGTTTTGGAGTACATAGAGAGCAAAACAAAACAGTACGGTCGTCGAACGTACGACGCGGTGCTTGGAAAATGGAAGACGGTGCGCCCGTCCGTGATTCGATTTAGTGGAATTTACAGTAACGTCATGCGTATGGCGCATGAGAGTGGAGCCGGAGACGAAGATTACGTTCAAAGGGCAATGATTCACTATGAAATTGATACCGGACTTCCCTTTAAACTTCTTCATTGTTGGGAGATTTTAAAAGACCGTCCAAAATGGCAAGAAATAGCAATTCCAAAATTTTCAACAGGGTCTGAGGGTAGCAAGAGACACAAGTCATCTGGTTCTAGTTCGTTCAACCAAGAGTCTGGGGAAGCTAGTATTAATCTGAATACTAATGTTGGCGACAACGATGAAGATGAGGTGCAGGAAGTTCGACGACCAGAGGGCAGGGACAAAGCGAGAGCTGCTGGGAAAAAGAAAGGGTCAAAAGCGTCGAGATCGTCAACTGTGAATGAGGATGCATTGGCTATGTTGATGGTAACCGAGATGACAACTCAGGAGAAAGAAGAACGCTTAGCGTTTTTAAAGATCAAAAGGAGGGAAGTGGAATGTCGTGAACGAGAGATTGAACAACAAGACATGAGGTTCTATCTCCAGCCATAAGATCACTTGACCGGGGACCAGCGAAACGCAATGGAAGAAATAAGAGCAAAGATCAAGGCGAAGTATAATTTGCAGTATTAGTTTATGTTTAAGTTTTTTATTTATCCATGTATCGTATCGTTTTTATTTATCTATGTATCGTTCAAGTTTTTAATGTATGAATTGCATTTTTTAATTTAGTTTACACTTTTATTAATTTCATACGTTTACGTTTACGTTAATATTTACGTTTTTGGTTTATGTATGAGAGTAATTAAATAAAAAAATAGTGGGTAAGGTGAGTTGTTATTAAAGATGAAAGGTGAGTGGTAAAGTTGGAGAGAGAAAGCTGATGTGACACTCACGTGTCAGGTGAAAACATCACCACCAATCCATCTAGCCTAATGTAACTTAACAAAATTCAAACTGCTAAAAGTATAAATAAAAAGTTTGGTTATTCACACCCTTGTGTCAATTGTGTTAGATGGTCAGTTAAGGCCGAAGTCTAATAAAAGGTTTAGGGTCTTTAGGCTGGATGGTATAAGGGGTGAAAACCCACCTTACACGTCAACGCCACATCAGCTTTCTTTCTCTAATTTTAAAACTCATTACAATTCACCTTTCAACCGTAATAAGAACTCACCTTACAACTAAAACTCACCTCTCATTAAAATACACACTTTATATAAAATATACCCACTAAATAACCCCACACACTTACAACCAAATATAATAATAGTTAATAAAAGTAGGGGCCCCACAAAAGTGAAACTCACACTAGGTGAAAAACTCACCTAATGCACACAAATAAACTGCCAAACTCACCGAGCAAATGGGTAAAATTGAAGTCACTTTAGTGATCGGGGTAACAACTCGCGCGCGAGTTTGAAGTCACCGAGGTGACTTCCTCCTTATACCGTCCAGCCGTAGGGTTTATGTTAGTTTATTCTCAAAGCTATGTTCTATTATAAATAGACATGTTTTTTTATGCAATTCACAAGAATTCAATCAATAATAATAAATATTTTCAAGCAATATTCAAGTGTTTACTACTAAGAGCATAAGGTATTGTGGCTCAAACTGGTTTAAGCCAGTTTTCCACCTCAACGTTACATCAACAACTCACTCAACTCACTCACACATCAAAATAGTATATTCTTCATAATTCAAGCCAAAAGGGCCCTATACAATATTTTATTTTATTTTTCATTTTTTCAAACAAACTAAATTTCATTCACTAATCAAATAAAGATACAATACGAAACTTAAAAAACTTACGAAAATTAATAAACATACGAAAAAATAAAAAAATAATACCAAACTTTAAAAAACATATTAGTTCATCTTTTCTCATGTTGATGACTTGTTCTTTCAGCATACCGTCCTCTAATTCTTTACACTGCATTATTGTCAGGTCTTTTTGCTTCTTCACCTCATACACTGATTCGCCGACTTCCTATTTGCGTCTAAATTCGGTTTGTAAAACATCCGATAAAGCATCTTGCGAGTGACTTCTCGCGGAGCTTGACGTGGTGTCCGATTTCCTTTTTTTTTGCGTTACGAGGTTTGCAGGAGAGACGTGGTCTCACATCACCGCCGAATAGTTCCACATGCTCGGTGACATCATCCGGATTAACTGGTTTAGTCGCGTCCCATTTTACGAATTTTCTCAAAACATGTCACGCGCGCTCTTGAGTAAACTTTTTGGTCCCCTTATCTGACTCGTTACGAAATGCTTGCCTATCACGTTCAAGAAGATCGACCTCGTTTTACTCGTGATTAAACACTTGTAGATAGCGTTGAACCTTTGACAATTGACTTTCAACGCATCCCACTTCATCGTCATTATATCTTTGGTACGTTGAACATGTGAAGATTTGTTAAAGTCTTGGATAACTTGCCACCAAAACGACTTTTTCGATCGGTCGGACCCAATCTCGTTATTCTCGGAAACGAACGACGACCCAAGCAATCTCTGCTAGCAACTTTTATTCTTGCGCTCCAATGTGTTTAACACTCTTGTTACTTGATTTTTTAGTGGAACCTCGTCATCATCAACGTACATGTCAACCGTGAACCTTTTCACGGGTCGTTTTCCTTTACGTTTTTCCTTTTGTTCAAGGTTTGGTTGTAGTCCTTGTGTTGGTTGTGGCTCTTGTGTTTGTTGTGATCGATTGAATAGCGGTGGTGGTTTACTTTGCAGATTTTGAAATTGCGTGTTGAGTTGTTGGCTTTGATGATACGAAAGTTGTTGTTGATATAGTTGTTCCAATGTGCATGTGTGTATATTATATTGGGTACCAAACGGAGGAAATTGCGAGGAAGATATAGAGTTTTATGACAAAGGTGTAGGTGGGTTTAAGGAAGACGATTGTTGTGAGGAAGACATATTAAGAAGATTATATGATACGAAAACCACATCATTGCCTTAAACAAACAAACAGATTATATGATATGAAAACCATAACTATGGCTGAGTAGTAACAGAATCTTGCTGATTCGTCAAAACTAGCAGAACAACGCCTGTATCAAACCTATGCCACACACAAAACACACATTTATAAACACTTCAATACACTTATTTATACAGATTAATAAACATTGCAATACGATAAGGTCTATCAAACTACGCTTAACCTAAACTGACTCATTCTGAAAATTCTTCTACTAACCTTGGGTTGCTGATATTTTTAAAACATGCGTCTGTAATGCTGCCTAGCAGGCGTTGAGTTCACCATATAGAGCATCCTGGAATCACGGTTTTTTTAAAAGCGGCTCAGATATGTGGCAATCGAGCTTACTTTGGGCTAATAAGCCATGACTGCAATCACGGTTGCACATGCTACCTTTTCAAGTAGCAATTACCATCCGGATTACCCAGCCAAAATGCATATCAGCTTTCCAAACATAGATTTTGCACACATTTACATTTCATCATCATGGCCTCTTTCATTCTTACCATTAAATTGAGGATATGTATATGAATTTCTCCCATAAACAAAGAAGCAAACCAATATTTCTCAATGAAGATACATATCAGCTTTGGGCTACTACCCAATGCCGATCATTATTAAGATGCTCGGAAACACACACATCATTAACGACAATATTGCATACACAAATGCAACACAACATGTTGGAAATGGTATATAATAACCCTAATATTACACATAATATTCTACGAGCTACGCAACGGAAATAAACTCATATATCAACTATAATTAACATAAAACATAAACGAAAAACGTACCTCTAGCAACCAAGCTAGTGAAGAAATGAGAGTTTCTTGAGAATACGCATGTGTATTAAACCATGTGAAACCAAAACCTTTTGAGTTACTAAAATAAACAACATCTACGTGTATCCACACTACACGTTAACCAATATCACCCGAATGCTAGTTCCACGAACCAACGCTCAAGAATACTACATGTAGTCGAACTCAAAACTCCTTTCGCATAGGGGAGTTTATTTCGTCGACCACCAAAGAGAAGAGAGAAGAAGGGATGAAAATAATGAGCTAGGGGATCCATTATTTATACAAGATATAGAGCCCTCAAGTTTACCTATCCCACCGATGTGGGATAATATGGTTTTCTCTTCTCTTTTAGCCTAGGCCGGTCGAACCAACACCAAACATACCCTTGGTGTTGACGTTTTGACTTTTCTAATATTTATGTATAATTACATCTAATTACACATTAATTAAAAAAGCCTTATAGTTAATTATTCGTAAACGAACTAATTAACGACCGTTAGTATTCTATCGTTGGAATATTAATATACATAATAAATATACACTTATATTATTATATACACTAATCGAGTATTAATACATATATAATAAATATACACTTATATTATTATATATATACCAATAGAGTGATATCTAAGTGTATACGTGTGTGACCACCGTAGGCTCACGTATTCCCAGCCGTATAAATATCCGTATGGCATGAGCATATCCCAACAACTCACACTTGCGAATGTTATGGTCATAAAATATAACATACTAACATTGACGAATAGTCTAGCAACATCATCAATGCTCTCAGAAATACCTGAGTATGATTTCAGTAAACATCTCAGTTATCTATGGTTCAAGTTAGTCCTATCCTTTTATTTCAGATATAATGTTAAATATGGATATGGATCAAGAGTCATTCCATAGTTTAACGATTCTGTTTCTCGCATCTGTATTGATCTAGATTACCAAATGTAAAAAGAATCATCTTAACTACACTTTGGGTGTGGCCACACAAACATCTGATCAACCCAACGAGGGGCCCAGTAAGTATCTAACTCCCAAATACGTGGAGGAACAAATTTTGTTTTGACTACAAGTGTCCGTCATGTATTTCAAAACATTTCTGAAAGTAGTCCTTATAACTACCTTTTGACAGTATAGCGGTAGACTAGAATCAAGAAATGCTATCCATACACGCAAAACCTGCTTGCATCTCAAGTCTGAGGATAAACATAACTTTCACCATGTGTGTAATGCACCCAACGATGTTGATCCATAAAGTGATTAACACAGGTGGGGTATCCAATATACAACCTCATTGAATAACATGTGAAGTTGGCAGAATCATCTTTACATATTCTCCAGAATACAACCAAACACTCACATTTACCTTATCTTAACAATATTATCATATTATTAACTAGCAATGGACATAGTTTAGAACAAATAAATTTATTCAAGGATTTAAACATGCAAATATAAAACACATTAATATAAATAAAAACGGTCATTCCACGTGTGTCAATTCATTGTTTAATACAACTGCTTACAGTTCCATTATCCAAATACCAAATAAGATTAGTGCATGATGATCCTAGTTAAATGTCTTATCTACAACAATCACAATTAGTGATAAGGCATAGGTTCCATGAACAAATCAACTAGGTCATGATCTTGTGGGACTTTGAGAATACTTATTTCAAAAATTCACAAATAGTGAAGTTCTTTGGATAATATGATTATTATTATTTTGTAAGTGTGCATTCACTTATAAGTATTACTTATATGAGTCTAGTCACATTACTTTCTATAAGATGTATGGCATATGCCAAACATCCTAATGGAGACAGTCATCTCAACAGTCTTCCAAACTGTAAAGCATTCTTATTCTTTTAATATAGTATTATGCAACTATGCTTTTAAACCAAGCATATGTAGCCAGCAATGTTAGCATATACGATGAAACTCGCTTCTACAAAGATTGAGTATCATCTCAATTAAAACAAGCACTAGTGTATACAAACAACACTATGCTAAGCTACCGTAAATTCCAAACACTTCTTTAATAATGTTTGGATATCACACAAACCCAAGGTTTGTTGATCATAATGATCTTACTATGATTACCACATTGTATATCCATAGTATCTTCATTATTAATTATACGAATGAATTCCTAATTTAAACATTAATCAGAATGTTCCTTCTAATATCTTTCAATTAGATTCCAATGTTGTCAAATCATCTTACAC
>BQNB010203653.1:0-10748 GCA_026074375.1 Tanacetum coccineum | reverse complement strand
GTGATTTTGCCAGAACATCATAGTGATGCCTAAAAAGTATTCATAGTGATGATGGAAATCCTTCCAGAGCCAACATCTAACAAGCTCTGCGGTAGGTGACTTGTGAGATTCTACACGGATCGAACTTGTGATACTGGATATCGATTCGATCCAGCTTATGACTTGACGAATGAATTTTGAAAAAGATAAAACTGTTGGTGTGTTATAAAAAACCGTTTGCATCTTAACACACCGACTGATTTTTCTAAATCAATTTTCAATCTTATGTCCATGGGAAGCCTCACAAGGATATCTGGACATAGGAAAGCTAAACATGAATTGACGACTTAATCGGGAAGATAGTAACTTACCGGTTCAGTCTTACCGTGTTGTCTGCTTTGAGATGCTTTAGTAATGAGAACGGATAGTGCAATTGCGTGGTATGTGCTTAAATACACATACCATTTTCCAAAATAACCGGACTTAAATGACCAAAAACGTACCAAAAATACATTGTATTTGTATGTTTTCATTTATATTGTGCAGGAAACGGATATCCGATAAAAGGATGAAAAACGAAGCCAAAAACAACAAAACCGAGCACGGAATGGAAAAGCGTCAAAGTCAAAGTCAAAGCCAGAACCGAAGAAATACTTAATGGACCCACCCGTACCCATCTAATGGGCCGGGTCTGCCCATTAAGCATTTATGTACAAGACTTATAAGACTTAAGTCTTATTTAAGCCCAAAGTATAAGCTTAAAGCAAACCGGCCCAAACTAGGCCCAATCCAACCCTTTACCAAACAGTTAACTCATTAGCCCTTTTACCCCTTTGCCGTTAGACCACAAGGACCATACATGTAACAACACATATCACCCTAAGGGACTAATGTTGCCAACCCTCAAAATTCAACACACCACAAAAGACTTAACTTGAAAACATACAATACACGCAGAGGGACCTAACTTGCCAATCCACTAAAGTTTTACCCTGCTTATAACAAAACCTAAATTTCCTGCCCAAATGTCCTGTTCACCATCCCTGTCATTTTCACCCTTGTTCATTGTTCCCCTCACTCCAAACCCATCACCATCCCAAACCCCACACTCACATGATGCTAATTACACCTTGGCAATCCCCTTTAACCATATTGGACAAGAACATCAATGGTATTGATCACTCGGATTGGGCGCCAAGAAAAAATGAAGGGCTAAGATTGCTTTGAAGACTTTTATCTCACACAACAAACACACTCTTGAAGCTACTCAGTGAACAAGCACAAGAAGACCTCAAGACCCTTAGTATAAATATAAGCAGTTTGTAGCTTATTACCTTTTGTCGAATTTTGTTTAAGTCAAAAGCTTGTAAACAACATTTGTACCAATTTTAATTACTGCATTTTTAATATATTGTCATTTAAATTTATGTCCTTTAAATACATGCATTTAAATTATTGTCATTTTTAAGCTTTCTTTAAATTATTATCATTTACTTATTTGCCATTTAAATTCTATTTTTAAGGTTTTATATAAGCTTGTGAATCATCAAAAGCTTATATAAAAGAGTGTTTACATTTTCTGTCAAAAAAAAATCAAAAATCCAAAAAAAAACCAAAGAAATATGTCCAAGAAATCCATTGGAGCAAGGTGAATACTGGATGGCCTTGGTTTAGTGCCTCATGGGAAGCTTTAGGAAAGGTTATTAAGCTGTTTGAGAGCTTATTCTCTTGCCAAAAAGCATTAGACTCTTGTAAGCTCACTTTTTCCATTTTTGCTTATTTACTATACAACTGCTTTTCATTGCTTATTTTCTGTCTTTTATTGCTTATTGTTACTATTTTATTGCTTATGAATGCCTTTTAATTGCTAAAGTGTCAATTAGTTAAGTTTTTGTGTAAACTGCCTATTATTGCTTCAAACTGCTTGTTACTGTTTGCTTATTCAATTGCTTATTACTGTCTTCTTTTTGCTTATTTTTGCTCAAAATTGCTTTGTTGTCATCTGCCTTCACAACCCTTAACTTAAATCATCAAAAACTAGTGTAAAAATAGAATTTAAAAGGTTAAAGGGGTGTTTGGGACAGTGGATTAAAGTGGGTCAAAACTAGATAAAATCCATTTGGGTCGCTTGGTCACTTTTGGTCAGCATTTTTTAAGTTGTTTTAGATCTGTTTTCAAAGTTTTTAGGTCTTAAAGTGTGTTTTCAAGTTTTTCTAAAAAGTTCTTTAAAAACTGTGGTGACAAACAGTGTTAAGGTGCTTATTAGTTTAAGGCTTTTAATACCAGTTTTTAAGAGTTATTTTGTGTTCTTTTAAGTGTATAAGTGCAGGAGTATAGAGTCCTTTAGGTTTACTTGTGCCTTTTCAAATCTGTCAAGTTTTTGGTTAAGTAAATTTTTGTGTAAAACTGCCTTTTTCAATTCCATTTTTCAGATAGTAAAAATTGTTTTTAGCTTATGAAAATTTGAGCATAAGCTCATTAGGGGATAGTCTAAATCTGTTTTAACTTGCTTTTCATTTTAAAGCTTATCTTACAGCTTATTTTTAAGCCTGCTTTTTGCTCTTAGACTTTACAAAAGTTTGAAAAACCAAGCAGTCTTTGTGACTGCCCATTTTCACTTCACTTTTTTCTAGCTTTTTAGAATTTCAAACCCTTTTCCCTTTGCTGTTTTAGAAAGCCCTTAAGCTAGGATTTAAGCTAGTACAAGCCCCAAAGCCATAAGGATCCTTCTTGGTGCTTAAAATTAAGCCCAAAAAGTGTCCTTAGGCTGTCTTTTATGCAGTATTTGCCCTATTTGCTTATTTGATTTTTCTTGTTTATTCTGCTTGTTTTCCTGGCTTAATTGTATCTAGACTTGCTTATTAGGTATAAAGTAGTACTTGTCTTAGCTTATTTTTCATTTCCCTAGCTTATTTGTCCTTTTAGCTTAGAATATTAAGTTTTAAAAGCTTGTAAGTGTATCTGTCACTTAAGCTCAGTTTTAGCTTATCATCTTTGCTTATTTTAGTCATTAGTGCTTATTAGGGTTAGGACTTTAGATGTTTAGCTTATCTTCTTCTTTGGTTGCTTATTTGAGCTTAAAATAGCAAAACAGTTAAGCCATTTGGCCTTTAGTGTAAAAAATTCAAATTTGTCACCCTTAATTGCTTATTTTCCAGCTTATTTTTAAGTTTCAAAAAAGTTATTTTTTTTTAAAGTTGCTTATTTTTGTGTAATTTATAAGTTTTAAAAAAAAGAAAAAAATATATTTTACAAAAAGGGAGGCCAAGGACTCGAACCCCAGACCTCCCTTATAGCACATACTCGTCCCACACTCAAACACACAATACCAGCGGCACCAGTAGGGCCATCTGGTATTGTTGTGCAACATTTAATTTATATACTTGTTTTTTCAGTTTGTGCTATAAGCTCATTTTAGCTTATTTTCGGCTTATTCAATAAGCCTTTTTCAAAGCTTTTATTTTTCCTTGAACCAGCATTGTTCAAGCTTCTTTTCCTAATTTTTTCAGATTTTTCCCGTATTGTTTAGTATTTTTTTATCATTTAATTTCTTTAAAATCGTTTTTAATTCATAAAAAATTATTAAAAAGTCAAAAAAATATAATTCTTTTTTAGAAAATTTTCTTTTATCATTTAGCACTTAGGAAAATTAAATTTGCTTTCGTAAGGTTAATTTTGCAAAATTTGGTTTTTTAAAGAACGGGTTTCGAATCCCGTTCTCGTTTTTAGATTTTAATCACTTTTAGCTTTCGTTTTTATGTTTTCTTTAATCGTTTTTGCATTTTAATTGTAGAATTAGTAATCTAACTCCAAAAATCTTTAACCATTCAAAAACGCGATCACGAACGTTCTCGGTTTTCAATTTGCACCTCGTTGGGAGACGACCCAGGGGATTTTTGATTTTCCTTTGGTCAAAAGGAATTTCTTGAGTCTTTCAGAATACTTATCGTACTATAATTGAATTATAATTATTGATTTTCCTTATTTATATATATTATTTATATATACTAAAGGTTAAATCTTTGGTTATCATTTTGGCGCCGTTGCCGGGGAGGTGTGTGCGATTTTCGTTTCGTTTGAAGATTAGTTTTTGAAGACCCTTCCCTCGTGAAGTTATCATTCCCGTTTGTGAATATTTTCTTTATTAAAAATACAAAAATACAAAAATATTTTTCATTTTCTTTTATTAGTATTAGTATTAGATAAAATCAAGAAAAAAATCAAAAACATAAAAAAATTGTCCTTAATCAAGAAATAAAAATCATCATCAATATAATGCTTGCATCTTGAGCATTATCATAATAAGTTCCCGAACAAAAGATTCAAAACTTGCCTTTGTGTCACTTGCGACGTACGGCTCACCTTTAAAAGTTTAACAAACTCTAAGAGGGGTATAAGGAGGGTTGTTCCGAGGAACTACGACCCTAAAGGAGAAAGGTTTTTAATAGCTTCGCGCTTTCCTACTCCTCCGCTCCTTTGTGCGTTTTTCTTTTAAAGAGCTACCGTGAAGCTTGTCGATTATTGGTTTAAGTTATTCGATCTCGTTTTGTCCATTAAAATAAATTGTGAAATAAATTGAAAAACCAAAAATATTTTTCTTTTAATCTTTTTAGTGCATGCGCACTCGTTCTTCTTCTAATCTCGTTGGTAATTCTTCTTCTAATCCAACCACAACAAACCCGAAATGTCGTAACCGAAGACGTTCAAAACAACCTTTCTCTCTTGAAGAATCACCCGTAGTTACGATGGCCGATCAATGTACTATGGCGGAATTGCTTCGTGCACCCATCGAGGGTTATGCGGAGGCAATCGTGGTTCCTCCAATTCTTGCTGAGCATTTCGAGCTCAAGCATAGTCTCATTAATATGATGACTTCGAACCAATTCTTCGGACTTGAGAAAGACAATCCTCATGACCACATTCATTGGTTTAACAACATAACTTCCACAATCAGATACAAGGATGTGCCGAATTCAGCGACTAAGCTCATGCTTTTTCCTTTCTCTCTTGCGGGGGCAGTCCGTCGATGGCTTGAAAAAGAACCCCCTCGTTCTATTCTCACTTGGGGAGATCTTGTGTCCAAATTCATTAATGAATTCTTTCCCCCCTCAAGAACGACAAACCTTCGAAATGAAATTTCTAATTTTCAACAACGGTTTAATGAATCGTTTCATGAGGCGTAGGACCGATACAAAGATCTCCTTCGTGTTTGTCCTCATCATGGTTTCACCGAATTGCACCAGCTTGATACTTTCTACAATGCCTTGAACCCGGCCGATCAAGATCCCTTGAATTCTGCCGCCGGTGGTAATCTTTTGGAAAGAAGTACTCAAGATGTGTTGACGATTATCGAAAACAAATCCAAGGTCCGTAATTCACGAAACAAATCGATTGTTTCTCAAGTGAAATCAAGTGATGGTAATTCTTCTTCCGATATAGCCAAACTTACTCATGCAGTAAATCAGCAAACGAGTGTTGTGACTACCGCTATGACTGCTATTCTTAAACAATTTCAAGTAACCCCACCTCCAGCTTTCGTAAAAGCTGTTGAGGAGATTTGTGTTACGTATGGTGGAGCTCATCCTTACTATCAGTGTCTCGCCGCCGATGGCAACACTTTCCCGGAATATCAGGATAATATTTAAGGATACGTTTCAGCAGCCGCGGGTAACTACAATCAGGGTAATTCCGGTTATCGTCCTCCAGATGTGGCTAATCAAACAAGACCACCGGGTTTTGTTCAACAAAATGGGTAAATAATCAAAACTGTTTTAGCCAACCTCAAGGATATAACCGAGGAAACAATTTCAATCAAAATACAAATTATCAAGCTCTAATTCAACAAAACCAAAGTGTTCCTTTAAGTGAATTAGAGAAAATTAAGAAAATGAATGATGTTAATATAAAATCCATGCAAGCTCAAATTAACAATGTGAAAAATAAGTTAAGAAATGAAATGCAATCTGAAATTCAAGCTTCAATGTCAAATCAAACAAATGAGCTTAAGAACATGATGGCTAGTTTCTTTCAAATGAACACCGCTTCTACCTCGGGTTCGGGATCTCTCCCTAGCAACACCGTTGCTAACCCGAAAGGTGAGTTGAAAGCCATTACCACCTGAAGTGGTCTTGTTCTTGATGGACCTACCGTTCCTATGCCTCCTCCATTCATTAATCCGGAGGAGGATGAATGTGTAAAGGAGACTTTAACGGACCCGGAACATGGTGAGTAGTACCAATTAAGGTCCTACCTCCTCTAAGGAAAAGTCCTAAAACCTAAACCTCCTTCTCAAAGAAACTTTATGATTCACCAAAGGGATCCTCGTTACCCTCATATTCCTTATCCGTCAAGAATGAACCAAGAAAAGCAAAAAGAAAAAGATAAAGTCCAAATACACAAATTTTGGCACACGTTTAAATAATTTCACATCAATATCTCTCTTGCCGATGCATTGATTTTAATCCTAAAATATCAGAAGATCTTAAGTCTATCCTTTCTAACAAAGAGAAACTTATTGAATTGGCAAACACGCCCCTTAATAAAAATTGCTCAGCGGTTATCCTTAAAAAGTTACCCGAAAAACAAGGTGACCCTGGGAAATTTCTCATTCCGTGTGGTTTTAGTGAGCTCAAGTGCAAGGCCCTAGCCGATCTAGGTGCTAGCATAAACTTGATGCCACTCTCGGTTTGGAAAAAGTTAGGATTACCCGAGCTTATTTCCACCCAAATGACTCTTGAACTTGCTAATCGTGAGATTTGCACTTTGGTCGGAATTGCAAGAGATGTCTTTGTTCTGGTTGGAAAGTTCACATTTCCCGCTGATTTTGTCATTGTTGAATATGAGAGCGATCCTCATGTCCCCCTCATCTTGGGTAGACCTTTCTTACGGACCGCTCGTGCTTTAATTGACGTTCACGGAGAAGAAATGATTCTCCGTGACGGTAATGAAAGATTAATCTTGAATATGAGACATGACACTTCAAGCTATTCAAACGAACCTCATCAAGAATCAATCAACATGATTGATATCTTCAATGTTTCATATGAGGAATATCGTGAAGATTTGTTTGCAACAAATCATCTTAGTGGCAATCCTACTTCTTCTCTCACTTCTCATACCGACTTAACTTCACCGGAAGTTAATGATGATATCTTTGATCCGGAGGAAGACATTATTGAGAACTTGCTAAATCTTGATAAAACCAAAGATCTCCCTCTATATCATGATAATCCATTGAGTGGCAATCCCACTCCGATTTCGGAACCCGAGACCAAGTCTTCTTCTTCTTCCCCCACACTTACTTCCATCGAAGAAAGTGATTTAATTTAGGAAGAATTCGAAGCGTATCTCGCAAGTGATTCATTTCCACTGGGAAATAGTAATCCTTCATCTCCTCTTCCTTATTTTCATAATTATTTAAGTGGCAGTACCACTTCTTCTTCACCTAGTCTCCCGATTTCTGAGACTAGCGACTATTTTCTTGAGGAGTTCGCCGATAAACTCACTCTTATCACGTTTCCACCGTAAAAAAAAAAGAAAAATAAAAAAGAAAAAAAAAAAAAAAAAAAAAAAAGGAGAGAATGATGATCTTCCCTTTGATGCCGAATCTGATCTTTGAGAAATAGAGTATTTGCTTAACCATGATCCTATCAAGGAAATGGATTCTATTCTTGAAGATTCGGTTGATGAAAATTCTTTTGATGACAATCTTGTTGATACCATTTCTGAGATGTTCACCGATGAACATGCTCTTGATTCCTCATCCCCACCATTATGGGATGATTATGATGATGAACTTCTTGATCTTGAGACCGTTAATGATGATACTTATGATGATCCATTTTACTCCAAGGAAGAGAAAATCAAAGAGTCTAAACTCTTGAATGATGAACTTGATCTCCCTAGATCAAGTGATTTCCTTCCTTTTCCCGAGTGTGACTCGGCTTTCTATGAGGATTTTTCCGAGGTTGATGCTTTGTCTTCAACCAACAACGAGGACAAGGTATTTAATCCGGGTATACTCATTCATGAGAACCTCTTTGAAGTCACCAATTGTGCAACACCAGAAAAGAATGTAAAGAAGGCCACTAATGCTTCTTTAATTCTTGAGGATTTTAATCCTCCTCTTTATGAACTTCCTTTCCACAAAGAAGTTCCCAGGCTCGGAGCTTTACTCTCGTTTTTATCCGAAAATAAGGAAAAAGTTTTCAACCCCGGGATTCTAACTTCTAAAAGAGTTCATACTTCTCTTCTCCCGGAATTATCTCATCGGGACACTAAAGCTTTCAAAGTCATTAAAATTCTTGAAAGCCCGATGGAGATTTTTCCTTGCTCTTATGGAGAGGACATCCGTATCTTGGATGTTTCGTGTCTCCATTTCTATCCCCCAGACCAGCTCCAGACGGGGGATCGGGGTCAAGCTAAGTGACCTAAAACAAGCACTTCATGGGTGGCAACCCATGCTTATCCTAGCATAATCGTAGTAGTAGTATGGTAGTTATGTAGTAATGAATAAGTGTTTTGTTGTTGTGTGGGAGGCTCGCCTCTTCCATTATCCGTGTTTTGTGTTTTGTGTTATATGTCCAGGATTGCCCGGATTTTTGAAGCCTCTCGTGCTCGCGGTTTTGTCCTTCGTTCACAAGAGCTTCAAATCCTCAGCTTCATTTTGGGAATCCGATATCCAAATCTTATCGACTAACGTTTATCTTTTGGCATACTTAATAAACGGCCTTAGATTTACGTAGAGACCCTTCTTAAAACATTGAGGACAATGTTTAATTCTAGTATGGGGGGATCTTCGATTTGATTGTGCCTGCAGTCGTTGTTTTCGCGTAATCCCGTTTTTACCACCAAAATTTCAAAAAAATGAAAAAATTTAAAAATTTTCAAAAATAAAATAAGTGTTTTGTCACAATTTTGACTTTCCTGCTGGGTAGAATAAGAATAAATTTTGACTCGATCGAGCGTGTTGAGCTCTAGCTTGTTCCTTAACTTTTAGACTAAGCGTTCGCGGATCTTCGCGAAGAACGAAAAATGATAGAGTTAAGTATGAGTTGGATGCTAAACAAGGATTATTTGGAAATCTTAAGAGCTCATGTATGTAATTTGTGGCTTTTTCTCCCATAAGCTTCTAACCGGACTAATAATACGTGCTATTTTTGAAAACTAAACTTAAATCAACAATTTTTGAAGTATAGTCGATATCAATAATTTTAGTTCAAATTTATACTTAAATTTTCTAAAATGAAATTTTCTCTATATCATGGTATTATATGTTAAAAAAAGTGGTAATAATAATTATAAACTGTGGGCTGATAAAAGTTTGTTGCATCTTGCCGGCTCACAACCGATGTTACAGCCTTCTAAAGAAAGCCCATAGTAAGAATAATAATCCGAGACTGATAAAAGTTTGCTGCATCTTGCCGGCTCACAACCGATGTTGCAGCCTTCTAAAAGGTCAAGGATTTCCTTAAGAATGAATAATTATATTAAGTGTAGCAAATGTGAGTTAATAAATATAGGGAAAATCTCTTTTTCTTAAATTTAAATATGCTTTTGAACTAAGACTATTTTATTTTAAGTTTTTCTAAATAAGCTATGTATATACGGGAAACCTAAGAGTTTTTGAAACCAAAGGTCCGTGAGTCCCGATACTAGTCTCTGTGGGGTGTCAAAAGCCTGGTCACTTAGCCGCAAGGTTGGGATGTGCCGAGACGAAAGTCGCTACATGGGATGATCTCGCCTTCAAACTCATTATTCTCGGGTGAAACGTGAAGCATAGAATTTTGCAAAACATTGATCCATAGTTGAAATTCGAAATGACACATTCACTCATATAATATTTCATAAAAAAAGGTTGATCCTCCAAGGTTGAAATTCAAAATAGCACATACACCTAAGATATAATAATTATCGGGAGTGAAAAGTTCACAAGTTGCAAATATGAGTAGTGTTAGCATTTTAACTGATATTTAATCGTGATTTCGTTTTAAGCTTGGTTTGGAGTAAGTGAAAAGTCGGGGACGATCAATTTATCCTTTTTGGGGCATTCTCGGATCGAAATGCATCTTGTTCTATGATCCCTAACGGTTATGAAAATAACAAAAGTCAAGCTAGTTAGTTGCTTAAAAAGAAAAGTACAAAAAAATGAGAAAAAAAAATTCAAAAAATATGTGTAGGAATAAGAGTATAAAAATGGTTAAAAACGGGGCTTCTCTAAACTTTTGATTCTTTAATTCCCCTCGATGAATACTTAGCTACTTTTCGAGGTAATTAGTCGAGGGGGATTGAGATTCTTATTTTTCTAAGTACCTACTTATAGCATTACGTGAGGACATGCAATATCTTAGTATGGGGGATTTTGGTATGCGTTTAATTACACATACCTTTGACCGCTAAAATAGGACTTAAATGACTAAAAACGTACCAAAAATACATTGTATTTGTATGTTTTGCATTTGTATTATGCAGGTAATGAATATCCAAAAAAAGGACAAAAATAGAAGCCAAATCGACAAAACCGAGCATGAGAACGGAAAGAGCGTGAAAGAGAAGTCAAAATTAAAGCCAAGTCAAAAAGTCAAATTCAACAAAGTCAAGTCAAAGTCAACCCCGAGAAGTGGATTTGGAAAGAGCATCGAAAACCGAACCCGAAAACCTAAATTACCAAAAGTGGGCCCACCCGTACCCACCTAGTGGGCCCGGGATAACCCACTTATATCTTATAACCCTTAAACATAAATAAAAGCCCAAGTCCCTTATTTCCTTAC
>BQNB010203651.1:0-10748 GCA_026074375.1 Tanacetum coccineum | reverse complement strand
CATCATCTCTGTCAGCGGGATAATCAGCTGGATCCTCCTTAGGATCCTCATCATCCTCCTCCGGATACTCCTCGGGATCGGACTCAGTAATATAATCCGGTGAATCAGCAGTGGAAGAGACAGCAGCAGGCAATGGCTGCTCCTCAGCTAGAAACACATCATCCTTATGTGGCATAAACTCTGGGTATGCAGGCTCCAGAACATATGGTACATAGACAGGTGAAGGTGGGTGCTCAGGACCGGGCACATAATCAAGAGATGGTGGGTGCATCGATAATCCGTCATATCTGTAAACCACAACTCCCGGAGAGCTTGTGTCTGATAGATCCTCGTATGGACTAGATACCTCAGTGTAAGTAACCATGGAATCCTCTGAATCCGACATGACAATATCTGAAAATCAAAAGTATCTTATATAAGTATTAATATAAGACTCTTATCGTAATATACGTAATATATATTATAAACACCTATATCAATCATGAATGCATCTAGTCTAACCAACTAATGCAACAACTAGTGTATGTATGTCCCGTAAAAACCCCTTCGTATGAATGCAATGTTTGAAAATGGTTATAGTCCAAGTAAAAACATTTAACCTGGTTCTCTATAACCTTGGTTCTAGATACCAATCTGTAACACCCCCAAATTGGGTCGCAGCGGAATATGGGTCTGAGAGTGTTACTTCATATATCAATAGCACAAGATATATATGAGAACGACCTTAAAAGAGTCGTAAAACTGATACATTGGATTTAAACAAATTGTTTGTTACAAAAACCCATAGCTTCACTTGTTTATTATTTAAAAGATAAAGATTCTATCACATAACAAATATTCCCCCAAAATGTAATGCAACCAAATTTTTAATGCACATGACTTCCACAATATAACCACCAATGTATCTCTTGTCTTGTACCTCATTGACCTCCTGAGAAAACATGCTTTAAAACGTCAACAATAATGTTGGTGAATTCATAGGTTTGTAAAATGTATAATGTAGGACCACAAGATTTCCCAAGTGTATGATAATGCAACAGATGCAAACATCACAAAAATGTAATTACGTTTCCCTAAGCTCATGACACTGAAGCTCGACATGTATGAATTGCAATATAAATTGCCTACATTGCCCGTGATGATGTTCAACCCGAAACATCCCAAATCCGACATGGTATACGTTCGTTGTCCGGCAAACCGGCACAGTGAGCGCTACTCACCCGAACGGGGATGTCAATCCCAAATAGATCTATTTATAACATTCGCGCTTACTCAGTAATTGACAGTTCATGATAATGGGCTCAGTGGGTTATCGCTACTTAGGCAAACACGTAATCATAATGTAAAAATGTCCACTTGTGTCCAATTGTAAAACAAAGCATATTTCTCACCCCAAAACTTATAAATCATTATAAATGTAAAACGTGGGGCTATGAACTCACCTTGAGTAAATGAATCAACAAAATATCTCAGATGCGTGAATAATGTCACGTAAGTGTCCGAGTGCAACCTAATTAATTATAGGTCGTATGAGTACTAAGTACTTGGAATAACTAATACCGTATATAATTCTATATAGCTACATCACCATCTAATTGTATTCGAGAAATAATATTTATAAAGTTAAAATGTTTATAAATATTACATTAGTAAAAATGTCGTAACTTTCTCGTTTTAAGTCCGTTTTGTACGTTCTTTATGTCCACGCTTTCGTATTAAAAAGATATATCAAAATATTACATTTTAATATTTTTAACCCTCTGGTGAACAGTGATTTTTACTGTTCATGCACTTTATAAAATTATTTTTATAAATTTAATTAGCGTAATCTCATAAAAGTCATATCTTATTCGTTTTAACTCCGATTTTAGTGATTCTTTCGAGCACGTCCTCGTAATTAAAAATTATATCTAATTAAAATATTTTCCAAAAAGTTTCTGAAATGAACAGTAACTTATTTTTATAAAAGTATTTATAATCGTAAACATGAAAAATCCATAACTCCTTCGTTATTGATCAAATAATTATGATTCTTAATGTTTTGGAATCCTAAATATATGTACTTTCTGTGAAAAATAATCATATATTTTTATCAGGTGTGGAAAGTATTGAGTTTTTAAAAAATTAGTTTTATAAAAGTATTTATTATTGTAAACTTGCAAATGGCGTATCTTCTTCGTTATAGCTCGGATTTTCGAGTTCTCTATATGCCTATGATCGTCATGACATGTAGTATTTTAATAAAATATAAAATAAATATCTTATTTTCGAATTTTAAACAAAAAGTTTGGGCATTAGGCTTAAATGTTTATAAAACTTATTTTTATAAGTTTTTAGCTTAGTTAATTTGCTACAAGTCCTCTACAACACTTTATATCATAAGTCTCATATAATTTAGGTCCTTTAGACCATCAATTGTCCAAGAATATCAAGTGCTCACATTTATTTATCCATAAACTTCAATAAATAACTTTTAAACAATTATTTTATATATACTTTTATAAATTAACCAACACTTGTATAATTCTTATACTTCCATTACAATATGTTCTTAACATCAATATAACATATGACAAAGTTTATCAAACCATGATCAAGTGTAAAAATTCATTTTATATGTTAATATATTTCCTAGATGGTGATTTACTATATAAACATCATATACACATAAAATCACAAATGTAAAGAGTGTAGGGTTTTTAGATGACCTTAAGATGATGTATGATGAAGAGAAACAAGATCTAAACTCTAGTTTAGAATCAAAACCGAGGCTTTCAAGACTAGAAACCTTAATTTCCTATGAAACCCTAATCTTGAACTTTTCTTAATTAACCCTTGTAAACACTAAACCAAACCTTTAATACACCTTAAAATACCTTAGATATGATGTTATATTACTTGAATACTTGGTAAATAAAATTGTATGGATTGTGTATGGATGTTTGGTGTATGCCGTGGGCTAGGGAGGGAGAAACAAGAGGGTTTGTGTTAAGTTTGCTAGTAAAAAGAAGTAGTGAATCAAGAGTTAGAATAGGGTGCCTTTTATAGCAAGGTTAACACTAAGGTATACATTCACTTAACCATGGTTTTAGGCTTGAATGACCAATTGTGTAAGAAACCCCATGGGGAGTGGCTCTTAACAAGATTTTGGAAGATGTAAGAGTAGTGTTCGAGTTTGCTTATGTAGAAGTACTAAAAATGGTATATTTACTAGAAGTCAAATAAAATATCTTTCCATGTATTTTTATCTAATATATCCGGCCACATATTAACATGTATAAGGGAAATTGTATAATTTTTTAGTATTGGGTACAATTGTGGGTATTTGGTTGAGTATAGATAGGTATTAGTGGTTCCGTGAATGCCTAAATGTATTTTATCTCGAAACGTAAACACTTTACGTAACCAATAAAACTAAAATGTGCAAAGTTAATAATTATCCTCTAAATACCTTATCTAACACTTGCTGACGTAAAACTTTGTAATTGTTATTCCCGTTTACGTTGAATAGACAATTTTGTAGTTTTACGCGATTTAACTTAACGATAAATAAAACAAACGCGTACGAGACTAAAAATAAATAGTGAAATAAATGACGTCATAAAATGACCTAAAAACATAGGGTGTTATAACTGGGACATTCTCTGAGCAAACTTTAATGACAACAGTGCCTATAGTATATCAGAAGGAGAAGGTAATACTCATCAAAGTATCAGTGTTATGGTTAAAGACACCCTTTTTAAAGAAGCAGCTTTCATGGTAGAAGAGGAGATTAATGAAGGTGACTGTGAGGATGAAAACAAAGACTACCAATATAATCATCATGCTTTCATGTTCCATATTGGTCCACCAACAAAGATAGCAGACATGGTCCAATCCGCAAGATCATGGAAACCAAGCAAAGAATTACTGGCTAAAAGCAAAGAGTGTGAGCATGAATGTAAAGAAAACACGGTCACCAACTACACATTCTACTGTGGAATACTAACCACAGACATGTCAAGACTTAACTATCCCAAATGCAAACTCACAACATGTGCCCTTTGTGCAAAAAATTACCTTGGCAAAATAGTTAATGTCAAAGGGAAGCAGCCACATAGCCGGAATAAGAGAAGGACTTTAATAGTAATGAAGTAAGGCTTCTCAAAGAACTTTTAAAAGAAAAGACAGAGCAAGTGCAACAAATGATTAAGACCAAGCAGTAGAACATTATGAAGGCAAAATTGCTATGCAAAAGAAGGAAGAATTATGGCAGTCTGAAAGAAGCTTGTTAGTTAGGGATCTCACATATGCCCTTAAAATCATTGATCATGTTAAAGCTGAACAAATGAGGCTTGAAGAGCGGAAGGATGAAGAAATAAGAAAGCTTAAAGCACAGTTGCAGAAGAAAAAAGAAGAAGAAACAGAAGTCCAGTTCTCCAAAGAAGAAATCCCACCGTTAGGAAACTCTCAAACAGAAAGACCCTTCATCGAAGCAGAAGCTCATCATTTCAGAAACACTGCTGCAGTTCCAAAAGTTCGGAAAATAACCAACCAAGTTTTCAATGTAAAAGTTGAGTTTGAAATTTCTAGTTTCCCCGCATTTGGAACAACTACAATAATAGACACAGGATAATCAGCATGTTGCATAAATAAGAAGGTTGTCCTAGAAGAGGCACTTGAACCTTCAACTCAAATCGTTTTCTTTATTGATTTAAATTTAAGGCAGCAAGCTACTTATAGGCTAAAGAAGGGTTCTTTTCTAATCGAAGGAAAAAAATTCAAAATTCCTCTTGTATACGCATTCGATATGAACGATAGCAATGATATTGAAATGATGATAGGAGCTAACTTCCTAAGGTCTATGAAAGGAGGAATTCGTATAGAAGGAGATGAGATAACCATTTATAAAAAGGTTACCAAAATCAAAACTTCAAATCAGACTAAAATCGCTGAGATTGCTATTACGGAGCTAGAAATTAGTAAAGAAGAGTTCCTTGAAATAAATGAATCTATTTATTTCAACCAATGAGGAAATAAGGCCTTCCTAGAACAATTCAAACATATCATTGATAGGCTGAAACATCAAGGATACATCGAAGAAGAACCTTTAAAACATTGGAAGAAGAATGGAGAACTTTGTAAACTAGACATCATCAACCCAGATATTACTATTAAAGACTGACCATTAAAGCATGTAACATCATTAATGGAAGATTCATTCAGAAAGCATGTTGATAGTCTCCTTAAAATCGGTGCCATCCGTCCCAGCAAAAGCAGACACTGAATGATGGCAATGATCGTAAATTCAGGAACAACAATTGATCCTGTAACAGGAAAGGAAATAAAAGGAAAAGAAAGAATGATTTTCAATTACAAGTCCCTAAATGATAACACATACAAGGATCAATACTCCCTGCTAGTCATAAATATGATCATCAAAAGAGTAGGAGGTGCGAAGATATTCTTAAAGTTTGATCTCAAATTAGGATTCCATCAAGTCTCCATGGATGAGGAATCAATCCCATGGACCGCACTCTCAGTCTCAGGAGGACTTTATGAATGACTTGTTATGCCATTTGGCTTGAAGAATGCCCCGACTGTATTCTAAAGAAAAATGGATAAATGTTTTAAAGGAACATAATCGTTCATCGCAGTATATATTGATGATATACTGGTTTTCTCAATGAATGAAAAGGAGCATGCAAGGCATTTGGAGAGGATGCTAAAAATATATAAAGATAATGGTTTAGTCCTATCTCCAACAAAAATAAAGATAGAAGTCCCAATAATAGATTTCTTAGGAGCAGTCATAGGAGAAGAAACTATAAAGCTGCAACCACACATCATAAAGAAAATTGTGAGCTTCAATGAAGAAGAATTAAAGACCAAAAAGGGGTTAAGATCATTCTTAGGAATCCTTAACTATGCTCGTAATCACATCCTAAAACTTGGGATACTCCTTAGACCGTTGTACGAAAAAATGAATGCTCATGGAGACAAGAGACTAAAGCCTTCTGATTATGAATTAGTCAGAAAAATCAAAACACAAGTTCAAAACCTCCCAAACCTTGAAATACCACCTGAGGATGCTTATATCATCTTAGAAACAGATGGATGCATGGAAGGATGGGGAGGAATAGTTAAGTAGAAAAACAGCAAGGAAGGTCCAAGAAGCTCGAAAAAGATTTATGCATACGCAAGTGGCAAATTCTCAACAACTCAATCCATAATTGATGCTGAAATTAACGCATGCATCAACAATCAGGAAAAACAAAAAATTTACTATCTTGATAAACCAGAAGTCACTCTAAGGACAGATTGCCAAGCCATTATTAGCTTTTATAATAAAGCTAATAGCAATAAATCCTCAAGAGTAAGATGGTTCAAGTTTGCCAGTGTGTTATAGGGAATAGGTGTCAAGATTAGAATGACTATAGAAGGGGAAACATAATTCACTAGTTGATTCTCTCTCAAGACTTGTTAATGTTTATTTCGCAGAATGCATAGGAGAAATGAAGCAATTAACAGTAGCAGCTCTTTACTTAGTAGAGGAAGTTCTACAATCATCATATGCCTCTCTATAGAATATGAATAACACCTGCATAGAAGTCATGAAGAATTTAAACCACTTCCAAGAATCTTCACATGGACTATCTTTACACATGAAGAACCATGAGTATTATACAGGCATTACTAGCTCAAGGCCAACCGAAACTCAATCAGAATGGATAAATTTGATGCATGGAGAACAGTCTCCCAAGACATTGAGTTATCAGCATCAAAATAAGCCGTCAAAGCCATGTGAAACCTATAAGCAATCATACAATGCAAAGCCTAAATCTACATTGGAATGTCAACTAAAGACAACCACTGGTCTGACTAAAAGGAAGACATCCAAATTCAAAACAAAGAAGCCAGAAGAATGCTCATCTAATTGGAAGCCCTTGCACAATGATTGGGCTGCAACAACATCTAAGCCTAAAGAAGACCAATACTACTTTCTAAAAGATGACGAATGCAATAACGATTCAATTTTTATAGTGGAATCAGGGTGGGACGATTATTTTCTCAAAGCATTAAAATTGAATCGTCCATAAATGCAAGATGCTCGTCAAGCCCGCATGTGATAAAATTTGTCGGCCATCTATGTTTAATTATTGTGAATTATTGTACTTATGAGCCAATGTAACAAAAACCAATAATGGTTTCGGATATTCCTTGGCATATGCCATGGTTTATTCTTTTATGCTAAAGCATATGCTATATGCCAAAAGCATATTCCTCCTTGTTTAGTGGTATGTGCTTAAATACACATACCTTTTACCTAATAAAATGAGCTAAAAAGACCAATAATGACCTAAAATATTTGAAAAATGCAATGTATATGTGTATTTCGTGAATTGTGTCTTGCAGGTATGGATATATCACAAAAGGACAAAAACAAAGTAAAATAGACAAAACCAAGCACGAGATTGGAAAAAGCATGAAAATCAAAGCCAAAGACGTATACATCCTTAATGGGCCAACCCGTACCCTTTTTATTAGATCGGATCAGCCCACTAAGTGTTGTACTTATAAAACCTTAAGCGTTTTATTTAAAGTCCAAAATCCATATGCATTAATCAATATCCTGGCCCAAATACTAAATTAAAGCCCAATCCCAATACCCGTCTAAGTTAATTTATAAATGAATTGGTTAAATTACTGTTCATTATCCCTTTCCCTCCCTCTCTTTCACCTCAACAACAAACCAGGGTAAAATTAATTCACCCAATCACACACTCTACGCCCCTGAGCTTCTAGAAGAAGAGCTTGACATATATGACGCATGCAATGATGTGTTTGGCAGGCTAGGCTGGCAATCCTAATGATTTTGATTGGATAAGAGACGTGTTCAAGATCCAAGGGCTCAGATGAGTGAAGATGGAATCAAGGGTTTGGATTAATAACTAGGGACGCTCCTCAGGCTCTAAAAGGATATCTCCCTCACTATAAATAGAGAAGAATCACACAGTGATGAGGCATCTAGGTTTTTAGTAATTTTAGTAGCTTATTAAATGTAATTTTAGTTTATTGTGTTTTTATTGATGTAATTTCCATTTTCAACTTGTAATCCTTTTAGAGTTTAATAAAATTTTAGTTTTGTTTTACTTTCTTTTGCTAAATTCCTGTTTTACCTAAATGTCAATTCATAAAATGTTTTTAGATCGGACTTAAATAAGTTTAATAAGCTCCTAGTACCTAAAAAGCTAGCACTTATTTAGTTAAGTTAGCTTATAGCATAAACTGAATAAGCAGTCACCCAAAATCACTCAAAAGGTCTTGAATAAGCCATTGGAAGATAAGCCAGTTCTGGAAGGGCTTATTCTTAGCTTATTTATTAAGCTAGCTTATAGATTAGCTCATTTGAGCATTTGTTAGGTCCCTGTTTAGCTGGGATCAAGGTACTTCTCCCTTTCTCTCTTTTTAGCTTAATTCTTGTTTTGCTTATTATAGCTTATTCTATGCTTATTGATGTTTAATTGTGCTTATTCTATTTTTAAATAGCTTATTAAAGTTAGTTTATAGTATTTCATAATCTGTTTTTAGCTTTTATGTTGTTTTGATTATATAAGTTAAGAAAATAAAAAAAATAGCATATTAGTGTAGCTTATAGTTTAGTGCTTATCTCCTGTTAGTTCTTACTTATTTGATCTTCATTTGCTTAATTAGTAATATGTTTTTATAAGTCTTAGCTTAATTCACACTTTTGTAGCTTTAAAATGGGAAATCAAATTTTAAAAGGGTGTTTGGCACTAGCAGTACTAACATATGTTAGTATTGCCTAGTCACTCTTGTCACTTAAATTAGTTTTAACCAGCTCAAATTTAGTCTTTAAGTCAGTTTTAACAAATTTTTAAAGTTCAAATATAAAGTTTAGTGTTTAATCTATCCAAGGTTAGGATCTATGGTGTAATTGTTTGATATCTCAGCTTGTTTGATTAGAACATGATTAATGGCATTTAGATGTTTAAGGCATGCTTGTTTTGAGTCTAAAATGCAGTAGAAATGAGTTAGAATGAGTATGCATGTGCAATTTTAGTTTTTAGTCAAATCTATCATAGTCTCATTTTCAAAGCTAAAATCCAATTTTCAAAAGCAAATTTAGATTAGATTAAGCTAGTTTTTAGGTTTGATATTGATAATATAAGCTTATTAGACATCAATCTTCATCTGTTTTTACTTTTTAAGTTTTTATATTAGCTTTTACAAGCTTAAAACTAGGGCTGCATAAGGCCATTTTTCAAACTTCAAAAATCCAAAAAAATAGTTTTATACATCTGTCAGTTTTAAAGTCCTTTTTTCTAGCTTATTTCTAAACTAATTTTCTTAAATCTTGTTTTTATGAGTTCTTTGGATGCTAAACTTAATCTGTTTTTAGTCTATTCCTATTTCCAAGTGCTTACTTAATCTAGAATTAGTCAGTTTTTGGCTTTCAGCTGTTTAGAGCTTTTAAGCTCATTCTGTTAGTACAAATCTTGTCCTTATAGCTTATTAGGTGTAAGTCTTAGTAGTTTTTAGCTCATTTGTTTCCTAGTTAGCTTATTGAGTCCTAAAAGCAATACAGTTTAGCTTAATGGTCATTTAGCTTATTTGACAGTTTTTCAAGTAGCTTATTCTAGCTTATTATTAAGTTTTGTCAAAAAGCTCCTTATTAAAGTTTCTTATTTTAGCTTAAAGTTTAACTTTTTCAAAAAGAAAAATAATAAAAAAATATTTTGTCAAAAAGAAAGGCCACATGTTTCGAACCTGTGACCTCTCCCTTAACACACCAACACTTTAACACACACACCCTTTACCAGTAGCGCCCTTGGGACTTTCCTGTCAACCTTTTGCACCCTTAATTACTTATGCATAGTTTTTAGTTTTAGCTATTTAGGCTTATTTGCTTATTTACTGCTTATTCGTTCAGCAAACTTTCTAGTTTTCATTTTTCATTGGTTCTAAACAGTTTAAATTATTTTTCCTAGTTTTTCCAGAATTTTAATAATTAGTTTGCTATTTTTAATAATTAAGTTAGATTAAAATTGTTTTTAATTCATAATAAATAAAATCAAAATCAAAAAAATATAATTTCTTTTTCAAAAATTATTTTCAGTCATTTAGGATTTATAAAAAATAAAAAAAATTTAGGGTTAAATTTTAATAATTTAGGTAATTAGTCGCGTTTTAGAATTCCTGTTATCGTTTCTAGCTTTAATCCTTAGTTGCCTTATTTGTTTGCTTGCCTTTATTTGCTTTTGCATTTTGTTAGTAGAAATAGAATTCAAACCCCAAAATATTGACTATTCAAATCACGCGATCACAAACTTAACCGATTCTCAATTCACGCTTCGTCAGGATACAACTCGGGAAGATGTGGTCATCACTTTTCCTAAAGTGATATTCATTTCTTAACGGAATACTTACTTCTTATATTATTTGATAATTGGTATTTTAGTTATATATATATTATATATTATATATGCTATTAAACCCATAATCAATTTTTGGCGCCGCTGCCGGGGAGGTGTGAAACGAATATCAAATTAAAGTTTAAAGATTAGTGTTTTGAAGACCCTTCCTCGTGAAGTTATCATTTTATATAAAACTAAAAAATACAAAAATATTTTATTTTTCTCGATTTATTTTCGTAGATTTATTAGAAAAAATCAAAAATACTTTTCCTAAAGTATTTAAAAAACCAAAAAAATTTAAAAAAACAACAAAAACAACCGTTGTGTCAG
>BQNB010203645.1:0-10749 GCA_026074375.1 Tanacetum coccineum | reverse complement strand
AACCAAATAAGAATGGCAGAGAATGACGAAGAGAAAACCGGGTTTCATACAGAAGAATGGGTATACTGTTTCATCAACATGCAAGAGGGATTAAAAAACTCAACGGCGACACTTTAAAGAATGATGGAAAAGGTCTTGACCGATCAAAGAGGGCGAAACGTAGAAGTATACCTGGAAGAAATAGTGGTGAAAAGCAAAAGCGAACAGAGCTTAGTGCAAGACGTCAAAGAAACACTCAGAAAGTTAAAAAGAGTGAACATCAAAATTGATCTGAACACATCCTCGTTCGGAGTAGAAGAAGGAAAGTTTCTTGGTCATATGGTGACAAAGGAAGGAGTAAGAGCAGATCCAGAAAAAGTGCAGACAATCATCCGGAGTCCCACCCCTAAAAGCCCAAACTAAATACGAAGTTTATTCCTGCAGCTGACAACCATCGGCAAGTTCATCCCTAAACTCGCAGAGCTTAATTACCCCATTAACAAGGTCCACATGAGGATGGATGTAGCGGCAGGCTTTGGATGGACGAATAAGGATGAAGAAGCCTTCCAAATGATAAAAAGAAAATTAAACAAATTGTAAGCATTGGCTATCCCGAAGGAAGGAAAAAAGCTGATGCTATGCTTGCGACAAAGAAATGAGATGATAAGCTTTATTCTAATGGTAGAAAGGGAAGGAGTCCAAACACTTGTCTCCTATGTAAGACGACCGCTACAAGGAATGGAGATATGCTACACCCCTACGGAAAACATGGTGCAAGCTTTAATTCATACAACAAGATCCATGAGGACAACCTTCAGCAAACACAAGGTAGCAGTTATAATCGATGGACCAATGGAGGAAATAATGAAGCTCTCAAGAAGGGAAATACGATTAGAAAAATAGGCTGTAAAATACAAACTTATGGATTCTTCGTACATACAAAGAAAGGTGGTCAAAGGATCAGTAGTGAAGATATTCTTTCTCGGACAAGGAGAGCAGTGCAGGAAAACACCAGTTGCAAATGAAGGAGAGAAACATCCAACTTAAAAAGGAGCTTCAAGAAAAAATCTATCCCAACACAAAGGTGTCCTGAAGGTTATACATGGGGAAAAGAAACAATCAAAGAAGGATAGGGTGTAGGGATAATCCTAGCCAGTCCTGATGAAAAGATGCACTCGTATGCCATCCGCTTGAAATTCAACGCATCCGATCATGCCATGGATTGTGAGGCACTATTGGCAGGACTAGTCGCCTATGTTAACAAAGGTATGAAAGACTTGCATGTATTTATTGACTCACTAACATTGGTCGCTCAAATAGAAGGAAACCATACACCAGCAATGGAACAAGAAAGGAAGTACAAGTAAGAAATCATTGATGCCAACAGCCCCCATTATATTGGTTTCCAAATCACACATCTCTTCTAAAAAATTCTTGAACTCCCAAGCAGTGTCACTAACAGGGTTGGCACACCATTAAAGTTAGAATTCTCAATCAAAGAAGTATTGGTTGGTATCAAAACAAAAGACAATCGGTGCGAGGAGATAAGCTGGCAGTTAGAAGGAAAAAAATGTCAACTATGTGATAGGGACAAAGCAAAAACTACAATTGGAAGATATGTGTAAGAATTGATCGAACTTTTAATCATATACACATATCTATAGCATTTATGTATCCATTTGAGGTATCCATTTTCAAAGTGTTAGCTCACCTCGAAGGGCCCTTCTATTTTTATATATAAGTATTTGATTTTTACCTTAACATGATAAAGTCAGATTCTATTGAATATGTAACAATGATGCAAACACGAAGCATGATAAGCTCCGAAAGGCTGTAACTTTGGATAAGATTTAAAGGGTACAACTTACCCTATAAATACGAAACACATATGGGAAGGCTAAGTTAAAACACAAAAACTTTAGCATGAGGTCGAAGGAGGAGACGTAATGATCCCCTCCTTCCAAGCAGTAACTCCATGAACAACATGTCATCGGGAGCGAAAAAAAAAACCCCCATATACCTACTATTGAGGAAAGGAAATACGTTGCAAACCTGTAACCGTGTATGGAACATAGCTAATAAACATTTGCACTATTGGTATATGAATTGGTCTGGTGTGATCGTTCGGAAATACAAATAAATAATCATATATTAGGAGCAAACATAAAGCGTCTGGGCATAAACCAATGCTAAAGTGCTAGATACAAACATATAAACATTACAAACAAGCTATGGGAAACACACCAGCGTACCAAAGAGTGGATTATATTAAAAGGGAATATATATTACAAAGTACCTATTATAAGCCGTGATGCGGAATTTTGCAAAACCACAAAAGTTTTACAATCCTCCTAGGCAGTAAACCTAACCGTTGTAGTGTAGTATAGGTAAGTCTGGGGGATTGATCATTCTCTAGGGGAATAGTAAGGTAGGTTCGAAGTGTATGTCGCCTAAATCTTAAGGCTGAGGGATGATTCTTTTTGGTCTTTTATTGGTTTAATTGAAAGCAAGTAAAATCAATATATTTGAGAGAGGTTTTGATTAAGCTAATAACTACTCCTAATTATAACTAAACTAAGCTAGGAACAATGATATAGAGAAGCGTGTTTACTTAGATGAAATTCTCCTATAATCATGAGATTATGTATTGTGCTTAAACTATGTTTAGATAAAATTATTAAATGGGGGTTTTATGACTAATAATGGCTCGTTTTAAGTGTTCACAATCCTCGCCCCTTCTACACTTATGACATTGTATTGGAGGTTGCTCAATCGGACACGAATACAAGCTTTTAAGATTTCCCTTATCTATACATAATTTGACCTTTGTGACTTAGGATGCCAAGAAATCACTAAATTAGCCTAGTGAGTGTTGGTTGCTCTTTTGACTAATTATAATCACTTACATACAAATCGCCAATTAATCTTATCTATGGTTAGGTTGCTATAGTCAATGCTCATCTTAAAGGCCTTTTAGGTTTCTAAGATTGACACAAGATTAAACCAATTACACGATAAGGTTGGCCTTAATCATGCAAAACTAGTTTATCTACAAATCAAACTCAATCCGAATATAGTATCGAAAGCGTATGGATCTTCGATCAAACATGCATTTATAAACATTAATAATCATCAACTAACACAAATACATAATTAATCTCAGGGATTATAACATCCAAGAAAACACTAGATGAATTAACCGAGTATACTTAAAAGATAATATAAATCATAATCAACAAAAGGAATTAAAGACATGAATTAAGATAGAAGTGAGAATCAAACCATTACAAGATGTTTATGGATTGAATTAGACCCTCTAAGTTGCTGAAAAAAACACCTACCCAAACCCTTTAGTCGGCCCTAGGGTTTGCGGGGGCTTTTATAAAATCAAAGGTTATGGAGGCTATATTTATAGGAAAACCCTAGGTCGGTTCGTCACAACGGTGTCGTCAGAATCGTGACACCGTCACCAGAGTCACAACACCGTCACGAATAACACATGACACCGTCATGTGTAACATATGACACCACTATGAAGTTAACGAAAACAGTCGCACAGCCACTATTTGGGTATTTTCTTATTATTTGGTGTAGTGTTGTAATCTTGTCCGGTTCTTCTCCAAATACAGCCAAGTCTCGTGTATTTCCATCAAATGCCTTCCAATGCTAAATACCTAAAAAAGAACGATTAAGTACCTATTTTGGGCATAAATGCATGATTTAGGTTTTAAATGACCCTAGAAAAGTGTTTTAAATGACACCCATCCAATTCCCCTTTCACTTGGAATTTGCGTGTCTCAAGCAAATGGGCTTTTCTACCTAGACAATAACAATATGAGGGTCATTTTAAATACTCTTTAAAAGTATTTTTACAACACAAAACCTTCTAGACCTCATAATTAAAAGCCACAAATAATATATTACTAGCACCTATTAAGAGTTTAGGATTCTCTATTTCAATCGGTTTATAATAATTATATTATAATAGGGAAACTGAGATCAACACTCATTACCTGTCATGCATATAATTAACATGAGGCTTGGTATAGGATCTTGTCTCAACCTTTAGGCTTAAGGATATTATTATTACTATCTTAAGAGGTATTTTTTTTTTAAGGGTTTGTGGTGTGTAGGTGTATGATAACAAATAATGACAAAACAGAAACGGTTGGGTTATTTTTTGGGTGATTTGGCGTGAATTTAAAGTGGAAGGGTTAGCTAATTATTTACACGAATACACGTTGGTTTGGTTGCTAAGCCAAGACTCGGACAAAGATATACAAACTCTACAAAACTCTACATCAATCTCTTTCTTTTTCTTTTCTATTTTTCTCTTTTTTTAATAATCACTAATTTAAACTATTGGGGTTTATAACCACGTACCCATCACTTGAGCTTTTACATGCTCGTATTTTCAATTCTAAACTAATATCAAATTTATGAGGTAGATCAAAAATAACATGGAGATCATCTAACAAATATATGAGGGTATTGACTTAACTTTTCTTCCCATTCTTACGCGTAATAAAATACTACCACGAATCATAATTTCTCCCAAAACAGTATTTACAGGATAAGGAACTTCTTAGCAACCATGTATTCAAAAATTAACTCGGGATTAAAAAACAATAATTGTACTAAAAGCGTAGTACATATAAGGTAGGGCTTTAAGGCGATTTGGGTTGTATCGATGGTCTTAAGGTTGACAATGTTCTTCATTTATAGTCTGGCTTAACCAAGAAAAATTCAAGGAACCATGAAAATGGATAGGACGGAGGGTTGTCTAGGGGTTTCCTGCACTAAAGGTGAGTGCATGGCCAAAGGTGTATGATAGTTATATGTTCATGTGTTCGACCAATCATAACAAGTTACAGGTTTTAAAAACATGGGTTAAACTAATGCCTCTTATCAAGCAAATCCTAATACTTACTATGCGGTCTCGGGATGCATCACAAGAACAAGTTCTAGAATTTAATATGATACCGGTACACTCTATTAATCCTAAAAAGTAACAATACCAATGTTCCAGGAAAACAAAAGGCGACAAAAAACTACGCATATACATAAGTAACGACAAATATTTAGACATACATGAATGCTCACTGCTTAACTAAACAAGCTTATAGGTTATAAAATTCTAAGGGCGAACCTCACATTTTGAGGGTTGGATATTTGAGGGTTTTGTTGCTAATAAGTAATATCAACTCATATCAAGAGGACACTATTAATACTCCGGTTTTCGTCGGTGATGTGTCATAAAAAATTTAAACTTTGGGTATAAAATTACCTCTTATGCTACGTTTTGTATATTACTATCATTTTTTAGGATCTAAGGCAAATTGTATATGAAAGAATAGTTCTAAAGGCTTATTGTACCCCCCTACACTTAAGGTGAACATTGTCCCCTTTGTTCTAAAGAAGTACCGATATAAAAAACGAATTAAAGGGAACAGAACAAGGAAAAGAAACTCAGTATCCCACTGGTTTTCTCAATAAATGGAGAGAAAACATGTGGATAACTAGTTAAATCGTCATCCAAGAATCATCCAAAATTAAAACTTCTTAAGAACTTACAAGCTTATTTCTCATCAATTATACTGTAATCAAAGACAAAGAAACTACACAAGGTAAATTCTATGGGTGATTAATAAATACAACATCATTAACTAAGTTTAAGACTCTATTGATAGCAATATAGGATAGGATGAGAGTAATTTCATCATCATAGGTTTTTGCAGATATAAAAAAGAATGACATATTTTAGATGTTACACAAAGTTATTTTTTAAAATTTACTTAAAAATTTTGAATTTTCTTGTATAGCTGGCCTCATGAGGCGTCAGGAATTATCCTGGAGTAGCACAAAGGTCGAGCTAACAGCGTTCGCATAACATTCTGTGACGCCGTCTACCACCACCTTGTGAAAATTCACTTTTTGTTTTTTGATGAAAAATTTATGTACCGGATCTTCTAAGTTATTTCTTTGTTCCAAATACTGCATAAATATCTAAGATTGACAATACAATCATATGACTCAAAACAAAACCACAAGACACACATAACATACCAAGACACACTAATATGACAAAAATTAAATGATTGGGTTGCCTCTCATAAGCACTATTTTTGTTCGAGTCACGCATCTTGACTCTACACTTTTTTGATGCGTAAAGCTGGGTGTCTCATTACACTTGTGGTTAAGTGAGGGTGTAGTAGTGTTTACGCCATTTTGATGGAGGTACACCAAAGGGGTGAAAGGGGTTGTATGATGGTCTGGGTTCTAATACCTTTCATCTTAAAACTACCTAGACTACTATGGTTGATGGGTGGATCGGGGGTTCTCTTTTTGTCTCCTAGATTTACATCTAAGGAATGGAATGATTGGGTAAGGTTGAAGGCTCTGGTTCATCACACTAAGAAACTTCTTAGAAAAGGATAAGGAGGGTCCTGACTATAAGTATTAAAAAGGACTATAAATCCTCTCGTTTTTATGTGCTTTCAAAAGGTTCTTCCTCCATCGGGATTACTATTGTCTTATCTAATTCTCTGGGTAAGTCATGAGGTCGGTGTGTATTCCTCAAATGATGGGTGGATTTATGGGTACTTTGTGGGGCTTGGTTTTTCATCCTTTGCCCATTGCTATACACTGGTGCATCTCTACCTAATATTCTCATTCCCAAACAATCTTTTTGCTTGAGCCCTCAAACTTGCTACTTCATGTTCATAAATAATGTTTGGTGGGTTTTGAAAGGGGTTGGTTTGGGGTGCTGTTTTCATACGTCATGGTTTCGTGAACGAAAGGTTATTTGGATTTACAAAACAAATCGAACAATGAAAAGATAGATACGAGGAAAGCTACAAACAAAAGAAAAATCCTCACTTTAATAGGAATCTATGTGCTGTAGATTCTAAGCTAAATAGATCCGAAACCTAGGGACTATTCCCCGACAGCGACGCCCAAAAAACTTGAAGCGGAATTTTGAAAATCCATTAAAATTTTTACAATCTCCCGCCTCTAGGCATATGAAACCTAACCGTTGTAGTGTAGGTATAGCTAAGTCCAGGGGGATTGATCGTTCTCTAGGGGTATTGTAGGTAGGTTAAAGTGTATGTTGCCTAAATCTAAAGGCTAAGGGATGATTCTTTTTGGTCTTTTATTGGTTTAATTGAAAGTAAGTAAAATCAATATATTTGATAGAGGTTTTGATTAAGCTAATAACTACTCCTAATTATAACTAAACCAAGCTAGGAACAATGATATAGAGAAGCATGTTTACTTAGATGAAATTCTCCCTATCATGAACATGGTATTGTGCTTTACTAGTTAGATAAATATTGTTGGGAAGTTTTTGGACTAATATGGCTAGGTTAAGGCGTTCTCATCCTATCGCCCTTCTACTCTTTCGGCCCAATGTATATGAGGTTGCTCAATCACGACACGAAACACAAGCAATTTATGATTTCCTGATATACTTAATTTGAATATGTGACTTAGGTTTGAAAAAGAATCACTAATTAGCTAGAGGTTGCTCTCTTTGATAATTAACAAACACTTACATACAAATTGCAATTAACTTGTACATGCTTAGGTGCATAATTCATTGTCTCTTAAAGGGGCCTTACTTAGGTTGATATAATGACCAAGAATAAAAATTACACGTTATGGATGCCTAAGCATTGCAAATTTTTTATTGCAAATCAATCAATTGATTATAGTATGAAAGCGTATGGATCTTCGATCAAACATGCATAATAAACATCAATAATCATCAACTAACAAAAATACATAATCAATCTCAGGGATTATAACATCCAAGAAAACACTAGATGAATTAACCAAGTATACTTAAAAGAGAATATAAATCATAATCAACAAAAGGAATTGAAGACATGAATTAAGATAGAAGTGATAATCAAACCATTACAAGACATTTATAGATTGAATTAGACCCTCTAAGTTGCTAAAAAACACCTACCTAAACCCTTTAGTCGGCCCTAGGGTTTGGGGCTTAATAAAAACGAAGTTAAGAGGCTATATTTATAAGAAAACCCTAGGTCGGTTCGTCACGACGGTGTCGCCAGAATCGTGACACCGTCACCAGAGTCATGACACCGTCACGAATAAGACATGACACCATCGTGTGTAACATATAACACCGTCGCTTGAAAGCCACGACACTGTCGCCAGCCACTGTTTGGCTATTTTCTTATAGATTTGGTTTCAGTGTAGAGTTGTAATCTTGTCATTTTCTTCTCAAATGAGCCATGTCAACGATTGTTTTTCCTACAATTTCCTTCGAAATGTAAATTCCTAAAGAGGAATGATAAGTGCTATTCTGGGCATAATTGCACGGATTTAGGGGGTTTAAATGACCCTGTAAAAAAGTATATAAAATGAACACTCTCATCAAAAAAAACAAAGCGACAATGTAATTAATCGAACGTTGTCGGTCAGGTACATAAAAAGGAAATAAAAAACAACAACTTAAACGAGCTAGTAAAACTGGATGTTCATAGGCCAGGTTTGACAATAGACCTTTGCGTCGGAGAAAGCAATATTTAGCCTCATTAAACCTAATGGATGGCTTTGCCCAGCTATCTAAGGGTCGGTCCCAGAGGGGAACCTATTTGGCTTAGGGCGGATGGCATGACTCAGGATCCGCTGGATGGACAACCACACATCTATAATCAGTTTGCCCTAAGCTCGGAGCAACAAGTGTTCTCCGGCATACCACGCGCCCCTCCCCTAACGGAAAATGGACTTACAAAAAAAGAAAGGGGGGAAAGGAAAAATTAAGTCTAAACCCTAGAAAGGTTAGCAGTAGCCTTTTCATCAGCAGCGAAAGAGGGCAAGGAACCATCACCTTTTTCACCAGCGGAAAGGGCCATAACAACATCGGTAAGGCCGAAGGAAACCTGCCACGACCCTACCACGGTCACTTCAGCAACATCATCCAAAACATGAGAAGTACCCTACACAAAACACCCCCAGACTTAGAATGAGCAACACCATTAGTCCTCTCAACATCCGGCCCATCAACCATAGCATTTACCCACTCCTCATTTTACTCTGAAGCAACGACAGAGGGAGCAGGGACAACATTAGCAGACAACTCCAAGGATTCAGAAGCAGGTGTCATAGTCGACTCCTTTGCAATAGGAGGAGAAACACGAGCATCCCTTAAAATGGGAACATTGGCTGGACGAACCAATTTTTCAGTCTCAAGTTGGAGAATAACAGATAGAGGTTCAGAGGAAAACTTAAAAATCTTGTTGAGAAATGCATAATCAGTTTGAGCAACAAGGGGGACACTTCAGCAAGCCTACCCTGTACACCCGACACAAAAATGAGCCATCTTCTTTAATACGACATCAAACTCATCCTTAGTCGGATGCATACTCAACCCGCGTTCAAACCCAGCACTGGTAGCCAAAGAAAGGAGTTCACCCTGAACTCTGCTAAACTCATCAGAAGCAAGAAACTTCCAGATCAAACCCTGGAATTGGCCCCGAAAGAAGGATGAAAACTCCGGAGGAGTGGCCTTCAAATGAAGGATCTCCTCATCCTTTTCAGCCTCCACACAGTGACCCGATTCAAGGCAACAGAAAGACGAGCCACCTCAGCATGCAAGTTATCCAGACTTTTAGTGAGAGACTTGATCTTTTTCTTCCTCTCCTTTCCCTTAGCCTTGAAATTTGCAAAAGAAGCATCGGAGGAAGAAAGTTTGTCATTAAGCCCAGATACCCGCTTCTTCAAGGTAGACACTTGAAGTTCTAACCCAGTCAAGCTAGCAACCTTCTCCTCATAACCCTTCAACCTAGAGTCCGTTGATAACACATACTCATGATGAGACTGATTCAACTCATGATAGCGAGCAAGAAGCTCACCACCATGCGACATCATCATACAATGTAGCACACTCATCTTTGCATAATTGATCATCAGACAAACTTTCAACCCGGACCATCTCTCCCGGTGTGAGAAACTGGTCCACCATAGTTTTATAAATAGCAGGATCCTTAAAGACTTCTTTAGTCAGAACTCTAAAAGTAGGCCGGTATGGAGCATCCCACTCCTCGCGAGTAAACTCGTAATTCCCAGCAATACCACCTTCAAGATAAGTGGCATAATAAGGACTAGCAAAAAAAGGGAAGAAATCTGCATGAATGGCATCTCCGAAGACATCCCTAAATGAAAGAGCAGGACCAGAGGATGGTCTCGGTCGGCTCACACCAACGGACTGTGCAGCAGTATCATCGGCCATAATGCCCTTGCCCTGAGAATCTGAAAAATAGAGGCACACTAAGACAAAGAAAGAAGACAATGAAGAAAGAAAATTAGAAATCAAAAGCAATTACCTCAGGTGTTAGGACCTTCAGCAGCGAGAGCAGCAGAGCTCCCACCCTAGTTCCCTGAAGAAGGGATCACAGCAGCAGAACAAAGGGGAGTAACCAACGGAATCTCAACACAGGCATCATCATCATCATCACTTCCATCATCATCATCATCACCCATAAACAGACTAGGGCGAGTAGTACTACCAGACAATTAAGCCAGGGCAGACCTAGTGCGCTTAGCAACATGGCTCGAGGTGACACTAGAAGTAGAGGCCTTTTTCCTTTGAGAAGCTTCAGCCTTAGTAAGAATCTTAACATTAGGGGTACCCACAGTAAGATCCGCTAGAGTAGGATCCAGAATAACAGTATCGACATCAGCAGGGGGAGTACAGTAAAAAGGAAGCCTCTGAAAGGTCAGCCTGATATCATGATG
>BQNB010203644.1:0-10749 GCA_026074375.1 Tanacetum coccineum | reverse complement strand
GAATATCTTATTTTTGTATGCAATGTCTTAGTTGTAGTATGTTTTATGTTATTTTAGGTTTTTTCAGATACAAGATGGTGTTTGTTCCCTTTACAGTGATAGACAATCATAGGTCGTGTGTTACAGTTGGTGCTGGTTTGTTGAAGAATGAAACTATAAAATCTTACATATGGTTATTGAAAGAATTTATTAAAGCTTTTATGAAAGCACCTAGTATATTTGTCATTGACCAAGATGGAGCAATTCGGAATGCTATTGAAACAGAGTTTGCTGGGTCCAAGCATCAGCTATGCATGTAGCATATCACCCAAAAGCTTCATGCTAAGGTATTTTTATCTTTTTCTAAGTACTTTTTTTCATCATATATGATATTTTAATATACAATTTTAGTTTCATATCATATATGTTTTAAGTTATTTGTTATATCATATGTGATACTTTGATTGAATTTTTTACAAGTTTATTGTTTTTCTTCTTATAGATATGTGCAAAAATATATGATGAGACTCACTTTAAAGAGAAGCAGAATAAAATTATATGGAATATGTACATTGGTCCTGAAGAGTTTAAGTATAGATGGAGAAAGTTGATGGAAGAGTTTAAGTTGGAGAATCATAAGTGGTTAAGAAAGATATTTAATATTCGTTCAACTTGGATTCCTGCATATTTTATCGACTCTCCATTATGTGGTTTGATGAGGACGACATCTAGGTCAGAGAGTGACAACTCGTTTTTCTCTCATTTTACAAATTTTGGTTTGACTCTTATGAATTTTATGAACTGTTTTGAGACGGCGATGTTCGCTGTTTGAGTTGGTTCAGAAAGAAATATTTGTTGGCTTATGGCATTGCCAAATAGATTCTAAAAGTTTGGTTGAAGGATCCAAGGTGTGTATTATCAAAGAGAGTCCATATGTTTATGAAATGCCAAAGAAGAAGAAGAAACCTCAATCTATGGATAAAGTTAAGGATAAAGCTGAAGAAAATGATACAGTTGATTTGTTTTTCAAAAAAGATGGACTTTATAAGGTTTTTTTTGTTTTTGAGATATAGTTTCCAGTTTTTTTATTATGTATAATCATATATGATTATACACTGCTGTTTTTTGTGTTTTTTAATTATTTTTTTGAAGGTGTTGCGGAATGTAGGAGATGGTTCAGTTGTTTGTTCATGTCAGCTTTTTGTGAGAGTTGACATATTATACAAGCATATTTTTTGTGTCTTTAAGAACGCCAATGTTGAAATGATTCCACAACAATACATCTTGAGGTGTTGGATGAAGAATCTTATACCTGCTGCTTTGAGGAACAAAAGAAACATACATGGTGAGAAGAATGTGGTTGTTGAGAATTTTGCAAACGAGACAACTTCAATTGTTGATCATTGTGTGCATTTTTTGAGTAAAGATAAGCCAAGGTTAGGCGCTTTTGTTGAAATCCTCCTTCAAAGAACAAAACTGATAATTTGGAGCAGCTTGTTGGAGTTCCGAAGCCGCCTGCTGTTAAGGTTAACAATCCAACCGTTGGATTGAACAAAGGACAAAAAAAGTTGTGTATCAAAGGAGAAAAAGAGAAAGCAATTGAAAAAAGTTTGAAGGGCAGGAATTCATGTTCATTGTGTGGCGGTACCGATCATAACAAGAGGACATGCCCGGGGAGGTGTGAAGTTCAAGATGAAGTTGTGGTTCAAAAAGAAGTGTGTCAAGAGGAAGTTGTTCAAGAAAAAGTAGATTTGGCTGAAGACGAAGAAGAATTGGTTGAAGAAGATAAAGATTTGATTCATGAATAAGTAGATTTTGGTCCAATGATAAGTTCAGCAAACTGTTTGTTTATTTTTACAAGTTGTATCATATGTGATATCATATTGAAATCATATATGATTTTGCATTAGATACCTTTTTACTTGAATTATCATATGTGTATGTTCATTTATTCCTTTAGATCTTCTTAAATTAGTATTTGTTTCATATATATATCATATATGATATACTGCTTTTGTTCTTTTGTTGATTTTAAGTTATCATATTTGATAGCTGTATTTAACAAGTTTTGAAAAGCAATCATATGTGCTTTCTGAATATCATATATGCTATACTAGTTTTGTTCCTTTGTTGTTTTTGAGATATCATTATTGATAGCTGTATTTAATAAGTTTTGAAAAGCAATCATATGTGCTTTTTGAAAGAAATCATATATGATATACTTGTTTTGTTCCTTTGTTGTTTTGAGTTATCATATTTGATAGCTGTATTTAACAAGTTTTGAAAAAAGCAATCATATGTGCTTTCTGAAAGAAATCATATATGATTTAATATGCACTTTATATTTTATATACCATCATAATATGAGTTAAGACAAAGAACATTTTGTTTTCCTGTTGTAAATGCTAAAACACCCAAGTGATTACCAATTTGCGCAATGAAAACTGTATCAAAATAGAAATAATTCAAAATCAACATCTGTAGATGTTTTGGCATTTCTATTTTATCATAATTCATAAGTACTTAGTTTCATTACAGAGTTAATGCCCCAAAATGTGATACAATCTATGGTACCACCAATGACATACTAGATTACAGTATCACCAATGGCATCCTAGATTACCAGTCTAAACTAAAATCCCAGTGGGGAAGCACTTTCGCTCAGGGTAGGTGGCATGACTCAGCAGTGCTATTCAGATAAGCCCCTCGACGACTAGGTAACCGCCAAGCTTAGAGGAACCCCAAAGGGGTTCTCCATCATACCACGTACCCCTTCCCAGTGGAAAAGGATTAACAATTGTTCATAAACTACAAACTATTACTAAAATTACTTAAAAAACAAAAACATTAATACTACTGCAACTGTTCTCCCAAAAGTCTTGATTGTCAAATGGCACTTTGATTGTCAAACTGTTCTCCCAAAACACTATCGACTATCGACTTAGTGTTTCGGATGTGGAATTAGGGCAAATCAACCTTAAAGTAATTTTGTACTTTTAAATAGTCGTAGGTAACTCCAATTTGACGCACAAGCAAGCCGAGAAGTAATTTTGTACTTTTGCATAAGTCTCCGTTAAATACCAACGATTGTTATATGTTTTGTGCATTTAATAATTAAATATAACATTTTATAAATAATTATTAAACATTTACTCTTCATACGTAAAGTGTGCAATCCCGTGATATCGAGTTCGATCCTAACACACACCTACTAATTTATATCCATAAACTAACAAAAAAAATACCAAGATTAACCATTTCTTGTGCTCAACAATTACCCTGCATGCAACATATCTATATTCCCTCTTTAGCTCTTGCAAATTTTATATATCTTATTATGTTTCTTGATGATATTTCAATATCAGGGTCGATTACGATAAGATTTCTACTCTTATCATAATGCCCTCGTCCGATTCCTCTAAATCTTCACCATCATCAAACAAAAACAAAAAGAAGAACGATAAAAAGAAAAAGAAATCTTCTGATAAAGACAATGGTTCAAAGAAAAAGAAGAAATCTAATGATAAGAAGAATAACGACGAAAAACCGTCGTCCATACCCTTTTCATGGTTGCCTTCTAATGCACGTAATGCATTGTCCCCTCCACGTAAAGGGGACGACAATAAAACGAAAGTGATTGCGATAGGAGCAGCTATAGGGGCAATATTGTTCCTTTTCTTCATCATAGCATGCATGGTGTGTTGTTGTTGTTGTAGAAAAAAGAAGAAAAAACATAAATATGATAAAAGTTACTCTAGCAACATTCATGGTGAAATTAAAGGTATGCAACTTATATTTCTTTTCAGTAATTGATTTTGTAGTTATGGACTTATTTGGTTGATGTAGATAATGGCTATGTTAACAAGCAACAACATGTTTGGAACCAACATCAAGTGCAAAGTAATGATCTTCACCTAAAGATGCCACCACAACCACGTAGCGGTCCACCGAGCACTCAACACTGGGTAGCGACACCACCACCGCCACCTCCAGGAATGATACCACCACCTCCAGGAATGATGAGTGGAAATGATATGAGCTCATCTTCTTACTCGGGGCCGTATCAACCCCCATTACCACCACCACACCCGGGCATACCCCTAAGTGTTAACACAAACTCGTTTACTTACGAAGAATTAGCAACGGCTACAAAAGGGTTCGATAACTCTCTACTTTTAGGGCAAGGTGGATTCGGGTATGTTCATAAAGGAGTTTTGCCTAATGGTAAGGATGTAGCTGTGAAGAGCCTTAAAGTTGATAGTGGTCAAGGCGAGCGTGAATTTCAGGCAGAGGTTGAAATCATTAGTCGTGTCCATCATCGCCATCTAGTGTCTCTTGTTGGATATTGTATCACGGGACAACAAAGAATCTTGGTCTATGAATTTATTCCTAATAAGAACCTTGAACATCACATTCATGGTTGGTCTTAATTAAAATCTTAAGTAGTTTACATTGTTTTAATTACATTTGAATTAACTTCACGAGTGTTATTATCTGATCTGTAGGGAAAGATAGCCCGGTTATCGACTGTTCAACAAGGTTACAAATTGCACTAGGAGCGGCTAAAGGTTTTGCCTACCTTCATGAAGATTGTAAGTCTACTCATCTTGGACACTATTTAATACATGTAGGTATATCGACATAATACAACCATCAAGATATATTTTCAGGTGATCCTCGCATTATCCATAGAGACATCAAAGCTGCGAATATACTACTTGATGACCACTATGAGGCCAAGGTATTGTTCATTAACTTGTAATAATATACGAAAATCAGGATTAATATTTAGGAGTGCATCATAAAATAAGTCTCGTGTGGATCAGGTGGCAGATTTTGGATTAGCAAAGTTATCATCAGAAACCATCACTCATGTGTCAACTAGAATTATGGGAACATTTGGGTACGCAAAGTATTTCTAGCTCGATATATAACTTGATTAATGTCTAATATGTATTACTATTGTTTTTCGTACAAAATTTAAACCATATAACTTAACTAATGTCTAATAGGTACTTGGCACCCGAGTATGCATCCACTGGTAAGCTTACAGAGAAATCTGATGTATTTTCGTATGGAGTTGTGCTTTTGGAACTGATTACAGGAAGACGGCCCATAAACAGACAGAGCGATGATGAGAATTTAATTGATTGGGTATAATTTCATCCCCTGTAAAAATTAAATCAATGAGTCCACATGTTCAAAAACTGCATTTAGCAACGAACAATATGCTAAACAAAAACTAAGATGTTTCATTTCATACTTTATTGTGTTTATTTCTTGTGGTTTTAGGCTAGGCCTATACTAATGCATGCATCAAATGGTGGAAGTTTTGAAGAGCTTGTCGATCCACGTTTGGGAAACAATTACAACCGAGCGGAGATGCATCGCATGGTAGCATGTGCAGCTTCTGCCATTAAGCATTCTGCAAGAATACGACCGAAAATGAGACAGGTATATATATACTTGCATGTCCTCACTGATTCATCAATCATTTATGTTTCTAAGGAGCTTATATCGTTATATGAGTTCAATTTAGACTGTACAGTAAAATGCAAGAAGGGAATCAGGAAAATATGGCTAATTGCACATTTGCACGTAAAAAACACGTGAATTTTGTTCTTTTTACGTGCAGTTTTGCCAAAAAATTAACTAAGGAACGATAAGTTATTATACATGGCATATGATTTTGTAACAGATTGTGCGCGTGCTAGAAGGAGACGCATCCTTGGACAACTTGGTGGATACAGGAAAAAATGCATAATGCCACATCCAAAGTGGGAAACTTATGATTGACATTCATAAAATGAAGACCTTAAAAGGACATGAGATGGAAAGTATGTGTCTGTCAACTGAAGACTTTTGGAGCAATGAGCATAGCGTCACAAACGAATCTCGAGAGAGATGCATGCACCCACAGACCCGAAACAACTTAACCACTGAATGACCAAAGGGAAAGCGGATAAACTGAAAAGGGTATTGAAGGTAAAGGGACGTACACGCAAATGCTTAAGCAACGGATGATAAAGCAATGTTTCAAAATACGGGTTCATTAACTAGCTCACATAAGAAAATCTCGCCTTGTCTAGGATAATTGATGATGTAAAATAAAGACATGTACTCCAGTAATCGTAGTCTTGAAATTTTTTATCTCCGTGATGCATTGGCATCCTCGGTCTTTATAGTTCAATACCAGTGGTGTGATTACCCTGTGCAAGTGCGGCAACCGCACAGGGCCACCATTTGTGAGGGCCTCCAATTTAGTATATGTGCTTTAGTAAAGCTCTCAATATCTGCAGTTTTTTTTGTTGGTAGCATAGTATTTGACTTTTGTTAATGTAAGATAGTTGGAACAATTAGTGTAATATCAATAATTTTTTTTTCTTTCATACAATAGTTAAGCATTTCGTGATTTACGGGGCCTAATTCATGGTTTTGCACCGGGCCACCCAAATCAATGGGACCGCCCTGGTTGATACCTTAGCTACTAAGAAGTCGAGAAAGCTAAGCTGCAGTGGGTGGTTTACGCAATGGGGTTATTCTCGCCGTCTTTTCAGTAGGAACTAGCACTTTGGAACGAGGGTGGTTCCCGGGTTACTCGCAAGAAATGAAAACGAGGTCTCAAAATGTAAATAAATGCTAGATGAAAATTTGTATCTTTATAAAACACACATCGAGAACTATTTACGTAATATATGTCATACCTTAAGAATCATTGTATAACTTTTTTTGCGAGAAATCTTAGAACCGATGCCCTATAACGTCTTTGTTTTTATTCATATTTATAACATCTCTATAGTTTTCTTCATGGCCCTAAAATATTGGGCTCTCGGCGGTTACTCACTTCGCACACTTTCAAGGACGACTTTGTTTCGAATCGTATGTTCTAGCCATCAAAAGTCGCGTGTGAAATAGTGTGTGCGGAATATGTGAGAGGATGTGATCCCCTTTGCATGTATGGGATGCTCTTTATTTATAGAGGCACATTTAGGGTTTTGTGGGGTAGACCCGAGTGGATGATCCACGGCTGTAAGCAGGCCATGTGTTGATCAGCAGACAAGGGTGACGCATGGTGTTCCTTTCTTGGCTAAGTACGGTTTATACATGGTCATGCCCATTTCCTCTGTCTTTGGTCACGTGTTAAATTGTAAATCTTAACCGTTAGTGGCAGTTTAGGAGACATGTCCCACGCGTGCAAGGTACACGACCTAAGAAGTGCTCTTAGGCCTCGTACAACTTGGGATCATGGTTGGACCTATTAAAGTATTAAATGTTGATAATGGGCCTTAGTAGTGGGCTTTGACTTTTGCGTGTAATTAGTGGGCTTGAATCATTAATATTGATACTCTATTATTAACACAAAAATTACTAATATACTTTAGAGTTAAATACATTTTTGGTCCTTGTGGTTTGCTTGATATTTCACTTTTGGTCTAATTTTTCAAAAAGTTTCGGATTGAGTCAGAAAGTGACACATCGTTCCAGGTTTGGTCCAATTTTATTAACACCTTAGGTTTCGTGTCAAGGGTCTTTGTTCTCTTTTTTCAACGCATCTCTTAGGGTTTTGTGTTAAGGATCTTTGTTCTCTTTTTTTTCTTCCCCATTAAAACTCCTAATTTTCTCCATCAGTAACAATGAAATTTTCTTTGTTTTTTATAGAGTAAAGTATAACATTGGTCCCCAAACACTGCCAAATTCACCCTTTTAGTCATTTTTACTATTTTCGTGCGCTGATAGTCCCCAATGTCCGCACAATTCTCACCATTGGTCCTTTTTGCCCAAACGGTCGTTATCTCTCCCGACCTCTTTGCACGTGCCTTTAGTATGATGGGAAAAACCGTCATTTCACACATGATAGTCTATAGTAACTTGCCATCACTTCAAATTCCCCATACACGGAGGGAGTAGTATTACATTTATGGTTGGTTTTCTAATTTCTCTTTATTCCATAAAGAGAAATTGCATTCTCACAAGAATCAAGCTTGAAGCTCAGTAGTTTATTTTTTCATGGTAATGGTGGCACCTGCATTTGGTTAAAATCGATCAATAAGTACCCCGATCCCATATTTAGGTGTTGTTTATGGTAACCTTCCTTAACTTTTTAATTTATTTGATAATATTGGGTCGATTTCATGTTATGAACATGCATAGTATGAGTAAAAATTTGATTTTGTATGTTTTTATACAGAATCATATGATAACCTCTTTACATTAAAAGTCCATCACAGTGGATATTTGACCTCACCACCGGATATGAGATACATTAATGTAGTAGTAGATTGGTATGACTTAGTCGATAGTGATGTGTTTTCGATAAACAAGTATGATTCATTGTTAGAGGACTTAGGTTTCAAGGATGGCAGGATTTTGTTCTCTCATTTTAGGATACCTGGGAAATCATTGGATGAAGGATTGACACCACTAATGTCTGACAAAGATGTGCTTAGTATGTTATGGCATGTACCTAGAGATAGAGAGATTGATGTGTACGTTGAGAATGATGTTTCATTAGTTGAAAAGCAAATGATGGAAGTTAGTTTGGCTAAGGGAAAGGGTGTCCTTATTGAGGAAATTGTTGAGGATGATGGTGTTGAGAATGAAAATGAAGCTTCAACGAGTAAGGTAGCACCATTGGGTGAAGGTTATGGAATAAGTATTTATGGTTTCTTTGATTCTAACTCAAGTGACCACCCACCATGGTCTTTTGATTGCAAGAATGAAAAAAGGCAACAAAGGTTGAGTGATGAATTCCAGTTTAGGAACTTGTTAGTTAAGATTAACCATTAGTTTCACTTAGATTTAAGTCAGGATCCTAAAGAGAAAGCTAAAAAGGGGGTGCAAGGGGATTTACATACATTGAATGATGATCCAATTGTTTGGCAACAACATAACTACCATAGACATAATGAAGAAGAAGAGATTGTACTTTTGTTTTCTGAGCTAGACCAACTGCTTGAGCATGTGTCTTTTCTAAATGTTGAACTAAGAGAAAGTGTGGTAGGTGTTGATCCTCCATTGGTATCTGTTGATACTCAGGTTCTTCCTATTGATGCTCTAGTTATTCTTGTTGATGCTCCAGTTATAGCAATTGAACAGGATATTTAAAGACCAAAGAAGAGGAAAAGAGTTTTGGAAGATGAGAGTGCATCTGCCATTGTTACTTTTGGAAGAGAAAACAAGAGGAGAAGGTTGAATCCAGCTAATAAGACAGAAAAGGGAATGGAAGACAAGTCAATGGAAGCTAATGGTTTAGGATTTCATCTTTAAAACACTTATGTAGTATCTTTTGTATGTTGGGCATGTTTGAGACAATTATCTTTTGTTAATGGTTGTTGAAGACAATTATCTTTTGTTTATAGTTGTTGAATATAATAGTTAGTTACATTGTTTGAAGCATCTTTATTCAATGTACTTAACTTGCATATACTCTTGGGTTCACAGGGGGTGTGGACTATTTCAGTTGACCAACATAAGTCAAAGTTGTGAAATTTATTTTTTGTTATGTATGCTTACAAATTGACTTGCAACAGTCAAAGTTGGTGTTATTTGTAATCATTCTTGGGTTTACAGGGGTGTTTGGACCATTTCAGTTGACCAACATAACTCATGAATAGAGAGAGAGCAGCTAAAGATCGTAATGCAATTTAAAGAGGGATCTTTGCCAACTAAGTATCTTGGAGTTCCTCTGATTACTAAAAGGTTGGGTGAGGTAATGAGTGAGGTAATTAAGGATCTTTGCTAGCAATGAGTGAGGTAATTAAACTCAAACTGATGAGTTTAAATGTGAAAGTCACTTGAGTTGTGAGAAGGATAGCTAACATATGGATGATTGACTTTAAAAAGCCCCTAAAATTGTTTTCTGTTGGATACAGGGGTGGTTGGGATAATAATAGTTGTTGTGATATGTCTTAAGAAATATATATGCAGAGGAATATGTTTGGATATGCAGGAGGTACAAAGGGTCTTGTACATTGTTCTTGGGAACCTTTCTATATTTGTTCATTAGTTTGTAGTGGATGTGAAAAATCACTGCATGTCTAATGTTAACTGTGTAGTTAAAGGCTAATGTTTGGATATGCAGTTGATACTTGGAATGGTCTGTGAGATAGGAAATGATGATCATGTTTGTATCTTGGCTCACTGACAAGTCCAAATAAGTATCACTAATGAAAGATACATCGACATAGACAATGTCATAACTAATCAGGTAAGATTCAACTATCCTAGGATTGCATTGGTATCTACTTCCTCACATCCTTGACATCATAAAATAACACCTAAATAGCCAAGAAAAACAACAAGAACATGAAAACTTCAAAACACATAATATACTAACTTCATTTCATTCCACTTCAAATACCACTTAATTACAGCTTCAAAAGATGAAGATTACATTCATGGGATACAAAAAAAACTAAATACCATCATCAACAAAACAAACCCCACTACATACCCCCTTAGCTTTAAAACCTAATCGCTTAAATCCATGATGTCAACATGGCCTTCCTTCTCACGAATAACATCATTAGTTTGTTCTAGCAAGCAAACTAATAAGGAAATGTTTGTAATTGAAATAGTTAGAGATTCTAAACAAACAAAAACAATACAAATGTATTATGTTGATAGAGTCCTCATCTCCTTGAATCATAAGCCAAGCTAGCAAGCTTATTATTCACTTAAAATTAGAATTTCGTTTGTCATTCAATCGGGATAGTGTTCCACAACCATCTTTTGTAATTCTTTGATTCATTTATTATAAGAATTATAAAC
>BQNB010203639.1:0-10749 GCA_026074375.1 Tanacetum coccineum | reverse complement strand
GGAAACCTTACACACATCAAGTGGAAAGAGCTAAAGATCTACTTGGACTAATACACACTGATGTATGTGGCCCATTTAGAACCGTGTCAAGATAAGGAGCTAGCTACTTTGTCACTTTTACTGATGACTTTAGTCGTTATGCTTATGTTTACTTGTTAAAACATAAACATGAAGTGTTTGAAACTTTCAAAATATTTCAAAAGGAAGTAGAAAATTAACTCGGGAAAACCATAAAGTCGATACGTTCTGATCGTGGGGGCGAGTATATGAGTCAAGAGTTTTTAGATCATCTAAAGGAGCATGGGATAATCGCCCACCGTACTCTTCCTTACACGCCACAACATAATGGTGTGTCAGAGAGGAGAAATAGAATGCTACTATATATGGTTCACACCATGATGAGTCAAACAACTCTTCCAAAGTCCTTTTGGGATTATACCCTTGAGACTGTTACACGCATTATCAATATGGTTCAAACTAAGAAGGTTGAAAAGACACCATACGAAGTATGACATGGGCAATCCCCTAAGCTGTCTTACTTAAAAGTCTGGGGTTGTGAGGCACTTGTTAAGCGAGATACTCTTACCAAGCCTGACAATTTAGAACCAAGATTTATTAATTGTATCTTTGTAGGATACCCAAAGGAAATAATGGTTTATTCTTTCTACTACACACCCAAGAACAAAGTACTTGTTTCTCGGAATGTTGAATTCCTAGAGAATAGTCTTAGAACTCAAGAAGCAAGTAGGAGTTTAGAAGATCTTGAAATTATTCCAGAAGAAGATACGCGTCCTTCTATTGACACTAGCTTGCATCATAAAGAGGATGATCTAGAAATAGATGAACCTCAAAGTGATATCATTCCCATTCGTAGGTCCACAAGGACACGACGTCTCACAGATCGTATGTTCTTATACATCGATGCTGAGGAGCATGAGTTAGGGGATCTTGGCGAACCCGCTAACTATAAAGCTGTATTGTTAGACCCTGAGTCTGCTAAATGGTTGAATGCTATGAATGTGGAAATGCAATCCATGAAAGATAATGAAGTTTGGGACTTAGTTGATCTTCCTCCTAACAGCAAAACCGTTAGTAGCAAGTGGCTTTTCAAGAAGAAGAACGACATGGATGGAGTTGTACACACCTATAAAGCTCTACAATTTCACCTTAATGCCATTAGTGCGTCTCGACGGTCAAAAACTTATGCTCAAACTACACATAAAGTATAATAGTGTTGGTTTTTTAGTTTGGAGACTATAATATCAGCATCTCCAATCAATTTAAATGAAAACCATTGGATTTGGGTGAAGTCAACTTGGAGTCATGGAGCTTGATTATGTATGATAGTCTCAATAATTTGAAGGTTGTTTGAAGAAAACAGTTGAGAAACTCATATCATTTTTAAAAAAGATAAAATATTTTGAACACAAGAGGAAGCACATCTAACAAAAGCTTTTGTCGAGTTAGTAAAAAAATGTTACGGGTTGATAAGATGGGTCTGGATGGTTATGGGGCTGACCCGATGGATGAGGCCTTGTAAATCAAGTGAAAAGATGAATTCCTGCACAATCATAGGCAAACCGTTAGTCTTATCGTGAGGACAGACCCCATGATTAGACTCCGGCGTAAGAGTAAATATACATACTTATCAGAGAATGTCAGAGAGTGTGTGTGTGTGAAATATGATTAGAGAATTGTACCTTGTAGAGTGTGAGAGTATCCACTTTTATAGGTGAGCAAAATACTAGGTTTTCCTATTATTTCGCTTGGGTTTGCTGGGCCAAAGTGGGACCCTTGTCGGGCAAGGATCCGCTTGTAATCGTGTCTTGCGGATATAGGTTTAACTAGCGGACTTCCGCTTGCCCTGCGGAAGTATCCTTCGAAAACCCCTTATCCGTCTTGTCACTTCCGGACCATCGCCAGTTTGGCTTGGGCTTATTTTGGTCAATCGTGTTGGTTGTCTTATTGGGCTTGGGCCCATATGTGATTTATGTAAGCCAGGCCAGAAGCCCGCTTTACATGCGAGGTTTATGTAGTCCAGGCCCAAAGGCCTGCTCTACGTGATATACGTCATCAAGTCCCCCCAGTCTAGTATACCTATTGCGTGCGATTTTATGGCGTGCGGTAGGTATTTACTAGATTCATGTTCCGGTATCGTCTTTCTTTCCTTCCGCAAATTAATTTCTACGTGACGTTTCTCTTTACTTGTTAAGTGAGATGTGGGTAACATGGCCTCTTCGTGGTCTTTCATATTCAGACTGATTTGACGGTTTAGTCCACCTGCTCAGCTGTCATCATTATATTTTACTTTTTATCCCAACCATTCATTTGGAAATCATGGTCGCGTGTAAACATCTGGGAGACCCTTGAATTTACTATACCGATAGTATAAATACCCGATTTGGTCTTTACTGTTTACTTTTTCATCTCTCTCAAACTATAATCGCTATTGTTAAAAAAAATTCAAGCTTTCTTAACTGTACCCTTTCTTTGAAGAATTTTAGACTTTCAGGTTAGGCCCTAATCCTTACTTACTTTTTATCATGGGCAGTATTACTGATATAAAGGCAGTTCTTACTTAGAAAGCTCTTAAGACTTTTTGTGAAACATTTCACATTCCGCATGAGGTTCATCCACAATTGCCTAGCCCTAACCAAACAATTCATGAAATGCCTACTGGCAAGATAGGTGTATATACTAGTTTATTCGAATATGCCAATTTTCAATTACCTCTTTCCACTTTCCTTGTTGACGTGTTAAGGTACTATCGTATCCATATATCCCAACTATCCGTCATCGCGGCCGCCAAAGTGTCTCATTTTGAGGTCATGCGCCGTGTTCATGGCTTTGAGCTAATGGTTGGATTGTTCCGTTGTTTTTATGTGAACTCTATAAATAAAGGCTGGATGTCGTTTAGTAAGCGTCTGGGTAATGACACCGTTTGTTATACCAAACCCCTAGATTCATTAAAAGGTTGAAATGACCATTTCTTTTGGGTTGATACATTTGCTTGTCTCGCTTCCTTTCTGTGGCACACTAGTAAAAGTGTGTCAAAGGATCCTGTCCCAAAGTCATCGGAATTTAACGCGGAACATTATGCTTCCCTTGTTTTGTATCCGGCTCCATTTTGTATATATCCAGAACCATTCCTTTCTCTAGTGGGAATCAGTCGCCATTATACCCTGATGAGAATACTTATCCCGAGTTTTTGCGTGATAATGACGAGGGTGGGTGTTTACTTTTGCTCCTTATTTATGTTGTTGTCTTTTGATTGTGTTTTCTGACCGTTTACTCTTTTTGTGTAGAAATGGATTTGCTCTCTTTTATTCGGACTCGCAATCCTACAAAGGTGAGGGTTGGTAAGAGGAAGCATGATGAACATGAACCAAAGTTGCTAGATGCCACTGTTGGACGCGTTGTCCCGCTGCTACTAATTGCGCCAGCTCGTGGTGAGAGTGAACTAGAGGATAGCATGGATAAGCTTTTTGGCGAAGGAGGTAGTAGGGATCAGGTGGAGCAGGGTGATTCCACAAGTGGTGGGCAAGGTGTTGGTATCCAGTTTGTTAGTGAGGCCGCAGAAGTTGTTGTTGAGGGTGTGGCTCCTTTACAACCAAGACGCCCGAAGAAATAAAAAACCGCCACTGTTGATGCTCGTGAACCCTCGCATCCTGCAAAGCAATTAAGGGATGATCACGGAACTCTAAGTGGAGCTTCTGAAGGTGGGAAATCGAGGTCATTGGTTCAGCGTTTACTTGCTAGAGCTGTACAAAATGCTGAGGTAAGGGGTGAAATTGTTCCCACCTTACCCTTTGTGACATCTTCTGTATCTGCTATGCCGGAGCGTGAGGATGAAACCCATACTGACTCCATGGCTGGGACTAACCTTCAGACTTTTGGCCCTCCTCCAAGGTTCGTTATTTCCTTAAACTCTTCTCATCATTCCGATCCTAATGTTGCGGAGGCTGAAGTTGATTCTATTGTCAGGTCTTCTGTACCAGTTATGACGACTTCTACTACTGTGACTGCAACGGTTGATGCTACTACGGTTCTTAAAGAAACAACTATCAAGCCTTCCTTGTTTGATGCTGGTTCGTCCTCTGCTAGTGGGAATGAGCCCATTCTTGGTGGTTTCTTTGATCTTACCGGTAATGATTTCCTTGTTGGTGGAATCCACACCGTCATTAACCCCGATTCTGATCTTCAAAAGGTTTACGTTCCTCAGTGGAATGTGACTAATGGGTCCCGTCTTAATGATGGTGGTGTTTGTCGTGAGATGATTGATGAGTTTGCTCCTCCAAAGTTTTTCACATCTATTTGAGGAATGGAGCATGATCAATTTTTTACTAAATTTAATGTTGGAGCCGCCTGCCAGATGTCCTTGAGTGCTGAAGTAAGGATGCGCGTTGAGTACAACATCAAGGAGAAGAGAATATTGAAATCTGTTGTTGATGAACAGATAGAGGTGTTGAAGGCCAGGGAAAAAGAGATTGAAGATCTCAGAGCTCAACTGGTTTTGAAAGAGGCGGAAGCCGCAGAGGCCATTTGTCTCCGTGCTGAAGTCTCTCAGTGTAAAGTTGTTGAGAAATCTCTTCGAGATGACATTAAAGCTTTGACAGGACGTAACATCACCTTAGAGAAGGAGAATAGTGAGCTGGATGTCAAAGTGACAGATCTTGCGGCTTTAGTGAAGGTTAGGGAACAAGAGGTTGCTGACTTGGATGCTCAGGTTACCGCTATTAAGTTGCAGAGTGACAATCAAGCGGATTGGGTATGTATCTTTACACTTAAGCTTTTTTTTCTTATCTTTATGCTTCCGTATAATTGCAGGTGCATGACCTGGAGACTTCCTCTGCTGGGCTCCAGGAGAAGGTCACGGTGTATGAAGACTGTATGAGTAAGCTTGGAGGAGAAATTATATCCTCACCTTCTAATGACCATTGCCGGCCTTAGGTGGCTTCTTACCTACGACATGAAGCTTGCTATCGTTAAGTGTCTTCATTCGCCGGATTATCCCTCTGCTCTTAGAGTGGCTATTAGCAAGGCTATTAAGAAAGGAATGCAAGATGGGTTAGCCGTTGGAATTACTCACGGCTAGGAGGGTAGGGAGTTCAGAGATGTTGTTGCGTTCAATCCTTCCGCAGAGAGTGATTATGTTTCCGCTTTGCAAGAGTTTCAGGATGTGAACTTCTCCTTACTAGTTGAGTTGAAGTCCAACAAAGATGCGAGTGTCAAGACTTTAATGGACATTCTTCGTTTGAAGAAACTCTTGCTGACAGACTGGGTTTAAATGAAGCGCAACCTTATGTTAACCAACTGATGGTCCCCATTCATCATTCATCGAACCAAACTGTTGTTAGTGCCATCGGCTTGTCATTTTACCTGGATGTTTCTTATAACCGAGTTTAAAAGATCAGGGATAATATTGCTAATCATAGGTCAGCTCTTTGTGACGTGTTTGTTCCTTTAGTTAAGCCTTTATCTTTTGCTGCTTTGGAAGGGACGAAAGGTATACTTCCGGTGCTGATCCCGACACTACCACAACCTTGTCTACTACTTATGCTTCTGCGAGCTCTATTCCTCCTATTTTGACTGATGATTATGTGGTTGTGCATGCGGATAGTCAAGAAGGTGCTGTTGCGGATGTTAACCCTTTACCTAACGTTGATGATGTGGAGCTAAATATCTCTTAGTAGCTTGTTGTAATGCTTGGGCTTGGTTGTATGTGACCTTTTTGTTGTAGCCTCTTATGTGTGAACAATTTTTCTAATTGTTTTATCCATTTGTATACCGCGGTTATGTGTGACCTTTTTGGATGCGGTCAAATGTACTTGTACCATTTGAATGTTTTAGTTTCTAATTTAGGCTTTTGCTACAGTTATAATATCATGGCGATACATTTTAACGTAGTAGTCTTATTTGAATATTTACGGGTTATTCTCCCCACATTGGGTTTGCAATACCTCTTACGTATACTTGAGTTAATTGTTAGGTTTACTCATCCTGTTGTTATACAGAATAACATTTATTAGGCCGTGCCTCATTGTACGTGCGTCTTAATCACATATAATATAACTTTGCAAAGTAAGGAATAATGAATTTAAAGGAAAATTTGTGAAGGTAGCTAGGCTTCACTTTTATTGAAATTTAGAAAATGTTACAATACATAAATAAGATAAATTGAAATGCATTACCCCCACTGCGGAGTCCACATGGGTGAGTTGCTTACATTTTGTGAACATAACACCTCTTGAGGTTGCTGATGTTCCAAGTCCGCGGAAGCTTCTTTTCATCACGATCTATTAACTTGTATGCCCCCTTTCCAAGTGCTTCCGTAACTTTCTATGGTCCTTCCCACTTGGGGCCTAGCTTCCATGTATCTTTCGCACGGCTTGCATCGTTTTTACGGTACACCAGGTCGCCCGGCTTAAAACTTGTACTTCGAACTTTGGAATTATAATACCTCTCCATCTTTGCTTTACTCTTGGCCTCGAGTATTGCTGCTCCTTCTTTTTTTTCTCTCCAAGAAGTGTAGATTGATTTCCAAGGCTTCATTGTTTTTTACTGGATCTATTTCCATTGTTCTAAGCGTGGGCATGCCAATTTCCACTGGGATGACAGCTTCCGTTCCGTATGTTAACTAGAATGGAGTATCTTCGTTGCTGGATTTTATCATTGTACGGTGCGCCCATAGAACATGAGAAAGTTCTTCCATCCAATTTTTACTTGCATCTAACCTTGCCTTTATTCCTTCTCCTAGACTACGGTTTGCTCTTTCTACCAGGCCATTAGTTTGTGGGTGTTTAACAGAAGCAAAATGTTTGCGAATACATAGTTTTTCACAATAATCTTTGAATGGATTGTCCTAGAATTGTTTTCCGTTGTCTGAGATAATTTCTCTGATGAGTCCAAAATTACAGACAATGTTGTCCCACACAAATTTTTTTACATGGTTGCCCGTGATAGTTGCAACTGGTTTTGCCTCAATCCATTTTGTAAAGTAATCCATGGCTACTATTAAGAATTTGACTTTCCCTGGCCCTTCCGGAAAAGGCCCAGCTATATTAATTCCCCATTTGTAGAATGGCCACAGAGATGTGATTGGGGTTAGATTTTGCTGCGGATTCCTTAGAACAGGCTTATGAAACTAACAGTCTTGGCATGCTCTTATTAACGCTCTTGCATCCTTATGCATAGTGGGCCAATAGTAACCAGTCCTTAAAGCTTTTGCCACAACGGATCATGTACCTGCGTGCATGCTACAAGATCCTTCATGTATTTCACTCAAGACATAGTTTGCTTGGAGTGGCCCTACACATCGTAGCCATGGTCCGAGGAAAGACTTCCTGTATAGAGTCCCGCTAATCATGGCGAATCGCTGCGACTTGCGTTTTAATGCACTTGCTTTTTTTACATATGCTGGTAGAATTTCCTCCTTGAGGTATTCGAGGATGGGAGTCATCTATGTGTCCCCTTCTTCCTTTACTACCGCTAGTACTTCCTCTTCGTTATTGATTTTACCTTTAGTTCTTCGACTAGCACTTGCTTACTTAGGTGCGCAAAGCTTGTGGATGCTATTTTGCTTAGTGCATCTGCTTTTCTATTCTCACTTCTGGGAATTTGTCTTATTGAGAATGCCTTGAACCCATTGGTGAGTGCTTTCACCTTTTCCAGGTATCAGACCATGTCAGTCTCTTTTGCCACGTACGTTTCGTTTACTTAGTTAGCCACCAATAGTGAATCAACATTTTCCTGAAGGTTTTTAACACCCATCTGTTCTGCTATCCTTAGTATGGAAATCAAAGCTTCATATTCTGCTTCATTGTTTGTGGCATCGAACCTAAACCTCAAGGCATAAGTAAATTCCATCCCTTATGGATTTGTGAGTATTAGTCTTGCTTCGGAGCCATCTGTGCAGGATGATCTGTCCATAAATAGAATCTATGGATCCGGAAGCTCTTCTTCCATCTCCATCTGAGTATCAGGAGAATCCTCTTCTGGTCGTTCGACTATGAAGTCTCCTAATATTTTCCCTTTGACTGATACTCTAGGTCTGTAATGCATTACGTATTCTCCTAATTTGATGCTCCATTTTTGTAGCCTTTCTGCTACTTCCAGTCTGGATAATACCTGTTGTATTGGTTGGTCCGTGGTTACTATGATTGGATGTTCCTGGAAGTACCTCTTTAGGAATTTACTAGCATGCACCAAGGCCAATACTAATTTTTCCATCGATGTGTAGTTTATTTCCGGACCTCTTAATGCCCTTCTGACAAAGTATATGGGCATTTTCTTGGTTTCCCTTTCTGTCATCAAGACTGTGCATACCGTTTCTTTTGCCGCTGCCAGGTAAACAATGAGTTTTTCCTTTTCATTGGTGCAGACCAACATGTGGAGCTCGCAATAAGCTGCTTCATTTTGCTTAATGCTTCTTTCAGCTTCCGTATTCCAATGGAAGTTGCTTTTCGTGTGACGACTTTTTCAGGAGTGTTCAATAACGGTAATGATTTATCTGCTGATTTGGCTAAGAAACATGTTCATGTTTATGAGCTTTCCGGTCAACTTTGCACATCTTTAAGCATTTTGGGACGACAATACTTAAAACGGCATCTATCCATGTCTGGTCATTACCATTCAATCCCCTAGTGCTAACTTTGTAACCCCAAAAACATTTCTTCTTCTATACCAAAGGTACATTTTTTAGGATTCAACTTCACGTTTATTTCTCTTAGAGTTTTGAACCTCTCTTCTACGTCTCTGGCTATCTCATCCTCCGTGCGGCTCTTGATAACAAAGACATCCACATATACTTCAAGGTTTCTGCCAATTTGTTTATGGAATGCTTTATCCACCAATCGCTAGTAAGTGGCTCCGGCATTCCGTAGGCCAAAAGGCATCTTTGTGTAGCAAAATATTCCTTGACTTGTGGAATGAAATGCTTATTATCTCTTCATCTGTCTTTGCCATTTGTATCTAGTGATAGCCTTTGTATGCATCTAGGAAACATTTAAAAGGGAACCCGCACAGGGATTCCACTTTCCAGTCTATTTCTAGTAGAGGATAACCATCTTTAGGGCATGCCTTATTCAAGTCTTTAAAGTCGACACACATCTTCCAGCTACCGTCATGCTTCTTTACCATCACTGGGTTAGACAACCAGTCATGATAGTGTTCCTCCTTCATGATTCCTGCTTCCACAAGTTTCCTCACTTCCTCCTGTATTGCTTGGATTCGATCAGCTACATGCCCTCATTTCTTTTGCCTAATCGGAGAGCATCCTTCCCGCATGTTTAAGCGGTGCTCCGCTATATGCCTTAGGATGTCAGTCATATCTGCAGGCTTCCAGGAAAAAATATCTATGTTACGCTGGAATAGATTGCATAACTTATTGCGGCCTTCCTTTGTGAGAGTGAAGCCTATCATTACTATTTGTTCCAGATATTATGGGTTTATTTCCACTTTAATCCTTTCTTCCACTATTGGTTTGGTGGCCGGAAAGGTCCTTTCTGGTACAGAGACCATCGCGCATTCCATCGGAACTAACCTACTACTTTTTAAAGTGATTACTCTTCCTTCTACCGGGATCTTCAGCATTTCGTGAACTGTTGACAGAACTGCTTGCAACTTCCTGACCCTAGATCTTTCGATAATTCCATTGTATGGGGATGGTGTCCTAACAACTACAAAATTCATCCAAGCTGAAGTAGAGTGCTCTTCGTCTCCAATTGTTACCAGTAGTTGTATTTGCCATATCGGTCATATATTCACCATTTAAACCCAATCAAAGGAGTGGTTGTTGGCACCAACTGTTTTTTATTTTTTGGACGTAATCGATTGAACAGTGTTCATACGTATTTTTCTAAAGCTTGATCCACATGTCCATGTACACTGAGGTGTGTGCATGTCCTTCTAACTTTCTGCCTCAATATCCATGTCCTATCTATTCCCATCATCCTCATCTAGGGATGGAAAAAATATCTTTGTGTTAGGAGAAAAGCTTTGCGTTATCTTTTGTCTAGCCACTCTTTCTAATGGCTGGACCATTAGTATAGCTAATGCTTTGTCTTTTCCAGAAGTTTCCCCTTTTTTTGCTGCTTTGGGTTGTTCTTTCCCAATGTTCTATTTGAGTTCTTTTATTAGGTGTGACAGTTTCACTGCCTTGAGCATTTCTTCTATCTTCTTTTTCAGGTGCATACACTCGTCTGTGTTATGCCCCACTTCACCATGAAACTCACAAAACTTGGCATGGTTCTGTTTTTTGACCGGAGTCGTCATCGGTGGCGGGGCTTTGAATTTTGATTTTTCTAAAGCAAACATTTCTTTGGGAGTCTTCGTGAGGAGGGTAAACCGATCCTGCTTCCTTTCCGGCATTTGCTAGTTCTGGAAACTCCCTTTCCTAAAAATTTTCTTTTGGTTACCTTCTTGCTGTTTCCACGGTGGAAATGACTTTTTTCGTTCATGATTTGATGTTGCCACTTCCCCTCGGAGGAAGGACGTGGTCACTCTCATCATTTCGTCCATCGTTGTTGGGATTTTATCATGGAGGCGTTTGATGAGCTCAGGGTTTGTGATCCCATGCAGGAATCTAGAGATTCTCATGCACTCTGGTGCTCCCTTGACATCCCTGCTTTCTAATTTGTATCTTCTCACAAAATTTTCCGTGGACTCTCCATCCTGTTGCTTGATGTTATGGAGCTCTATGGGATCCTTGATGCACTTCTTCTGTTGAAGATAGTTTTCTAAGAATGCTTT
>BQNB010203638.1:0-10749 GCA_026074375.1 Tanacetum coccineum | reverse complement strand
CTAAGCTTTAACAAGCTAAGTAAGATCTGTCAAGAAGGGATCAACAAGTGGTATCAGGGCTTGTTGAGAAACTCTGAATAAGAAGAACAATGAAACAGTAAAAACAAGATCTTTACTAAACTTTCAATATATTGAATACTATTTTGAATTACAAAATAGCTATGAATACTAACTATGATTGCTATGCAAACTATGAATACTAATATGAAAACTGATATCTAGATCTATGTCGTAGGGTTCCTTTTATACACTAAGGAAACCCTAATGGGCTTACAAAATGCGTCAAGTGATCATGCATATCTATTCCTAATATAACTCATGCATATCACTTTAGCAGTGCTAACTATTTATACCAACAGTACTAACTACATAACTAACAGTACTAATAAACTGGCAGTACTAACACTTTGTACTAGCAGTACTAACTATTACATTAGCAGTACTAATGACTTAAACTATTTCTTCTAATCTTCAGCAGCAGTAGTTTCTTCAATCAGCAGTATTAACTTAAGACGCATTTATTCCTAACAAAAACCGAGGAGGTATGCGAACGTTGCATCACTCCATGTTTCGTGGAAAGATTAGATGCTTATGACGGTATTACTGATCTTGAATATGAGAAAATTTTGATCGTGCGGTTAAACTTGGTTTGCAATATGAGGTGAAGAAAAATGGTGAAAAAGTTGTAACCATGAGTTACTTGTTGCTTTGAAAGGAGAATTATATTTTTTTGGTTTTGTTATCAATCCGAAAGAAGATGATGTTGAACCGTGTGTGATCTTTGGGCGTTCATTCCTTAGGCTTAATAAGGCGGTTGTTGACTTTGGAAATGACATTTGGCCAGACGTACCTTATCACTTTTAATTCCGATTCGGATGATGAGTTAGATGCTTTACTCGCTAGCATCAATGTTGAAGACCTTCCACCACTTAACATATTCGACTTCCCGTCATTTGTTTGCAACATCGGGAACAATCTAAGGAACAAAAAAAACCTTCTAAAAATTACAAAATGAGTTATGATGGTGAGGGACCCTCCCTTACCTTCAACCGTCCAAGAACTTAAGAAGAACTTACTAGAGAGGAAATAAAAGAAGATTTGTATGAGAGGATCATGCTACTTAATGAAAGGAGGCCGATAATTGAGACCTTGAAGTATAGTGATAAACATAAAAAGTTACTCAATAGTGTCTTACTTGATAAACTCAAATTGAATGGAGAGTTTGAACTTGAAGACGAAATGGTTGGTGAAGAGTTGATAACAGGCTACAAAGCTATTAAAAAGAAAGGAGATCCTAGAGTTTTCGTGTTACCAATTCGTTTGGAAGGAAAATACAATTATCGTGCTTTGGTTGACACCGGATCAAACATAAATATGATGCCTTATCGTGTTTATGAACTCTTGGGAATGGATTAAGTTAAGCCAAAAGTGACAAAGTTAGAATGCTTGGTCATTTAAGTGCGGAGACCATGGGATGGTTGCTCGATGTCCCTTGGCAAGTAGCGGTTACTACCATACTTGCGAACTTTATGCTTCTAGATGTACCCGTGGATCGAGATATTCCTATTATTGTTAGAAGGAGTTTTTTATATACACATGGAGCTATTATGAACACAATCAAAGGGACAATGTCAACCTTTGACGGTTTCGTTCATCAACAATTTTATGTGGCAAAAGTGAGGAATGTGCGCACGTAGAGTGATAGTGACGATGATGAAGATTATTGCTTGAAGAGAGACAATACGGGAAAACCATTTTATGGTCCCAACCGTGCTAAATATTTGAATTGTGAAGATCCAATGGATCGAGCTGTTGCCCTCCAAGATGCTCTTAACCTATTTAAGAAGATTTGTGTTTGGAATAAAGCAATATCTTTTTTTGGAGCTTTACCCGTCCCACTAAAGAATACCGAGTGGGCACCTAATTATTCGGGTAATAACACTAAGGAAGATGGTGATGGAAAGTGGCATGCTAAATAAGAGTCATGGACCCATATAGGAATGTTTGCGAACAAGGATATGAGACTAAGGAACCACTAGGAAGATGTCGGGACATTATAAATTGAGTGACATCATGTCACCCAATTGGCTTTAAAAACTGGAAATCTATAAGGATGAATAATTAGGAGTGGACCTTATGCTCCTACGTTTATTTTTTGTTCTATGTTATTTTGAACCACTTTAAATAAAATGTATCAAAACTATGTAATCAGTGAAGGATAGTTTTTGATATATTTGACTTATAGTCCCTTATTAATGAATATTATTAGTGATGGATTGGTTGTCTTATTTTTGTTTTCGTTTTAGTTTATATACTAAAAATACAATTGTGTGTGAAAAATTCCTAGAAGTACGCCGCACTTAGCAGCAAGTACGTCGCACTTCTAGGCGGTGTGACAATTATAACTTACGTTTTTATTTCATTAACAAACACACATAACATAAAACACTCTCAAAACCGCCGGTTTATAGATAAAAATTGAAATTTCTCAAAACCCAATGCATCCATCAACAATGCCTAGGGTAAGGATTCTATATGTTGCTTTCTTGTTCTAATCTATTTGTGTTAATTTTGAATTAGGTTTTTAAGAATTAAATTTCAGTTGCAAAAATTAGTTTTGGTTAATTGTACCCCTGTTTTGATAAATATATATCTATGAATGTTCTTAATATTCTTGTTTAAATATGCTATACTTATGAACTTAGATTAAATTATTATAAACTGTTAAGACTTTTCTAGGATATTCAAGAATGGATAACATTGTTTCAAAATTATAAAAGACAAAATGTTTATTGGAGTTTTTCCTATAGAAACTCAAAATTTTATTCCCAAGACTGTAAGTACGCCGGTTTTGCTGTTAAAACTGGCACACTTAGTGAAAACCCAGAAAGTACGCCACACTTTTCGTTTGGAAAACAGACAGAACTTTTGCAAAACGTGTCTAGGCGTGCCTGTTTGTTATGATTGTTATCTAACAGCATTATATACATATATTTGTGTTGTTTTTTAATACAGACCGCCTGTACCTACAATGATGAAGCCATTTCTTCTAGCCATCTGAAAAGAACCTGTGTAACCGAAACTGTTGATGAAGCCATGTTAGGGCGTGTTCACCATGAGTTATTGCTGTGGAATAATTGAAATAAGGCTGCTAAGAGTAAGTATAACACTAACCTTGCTTGGTTGATTTCAAAACAAGTATATTCACCATGTGTCATAGATTGGACTGTCTTGAATACCTTAGGATGTGCCGAACTTATTGAGGAAATGCTAGATTTTAAGATAGTTGAGATGCGAGGAAATGAGGAAATATCTACTTATGAGGCTTGGAGACGTGCTTTTGATATTAGGGAGCCTATTTATACCGATTTATACCGTGGGTTCTTTTCTTTTTATGATTTTGATGAAGAGGTGACTGATGAGGAGTTGATAACGAAGAACCTTATTAAGTTTAGACTAGGAGGTCGTGGACATTCTTTGAGATTGTTGGAGTTTGCTTGTCGTTTAGGCTTGTATACTAGTGCTAAAATCCAAGAGGAAGGATTTGATGTTTATTTTCAGGGAGGTTTAAGGAACGATGACTATTTTAATGCTAATGATTATTGGTTGAGTATTAGTACTGAGGATGAGTTGGTTTATCTAGGAGTTCTACTCAGACAATCAGGAGTTCTTTTCTTAGGGTTTTACAGAAAATGATCATGTATGGATTGTGTTAGAGGGTGACTGGGTGTGATAAGATTTAGAGGAACGAGCTGTGGTTGATGAGCATGTTTGAGGATAGGAACCAGTAGAGGTATGCTAATGTTGCATGGTTGATTGCAAGGTGGATAAAGAGGAAAGGTGTCGGTACTCAAAAAGAGAGTATGATTTGCTGTGGACAGTTTGTGACGAGGCTAGCGAAGAAGATGCAGGTTTTGACTGATGAGGTTTTGGATGGACTCGGTGCTCTAATTTACTGTAGGTCTTTAGATGCTACCACTCTTAGAGAGTTGATCGACCATATGGGAGGTTGATTGCAGAGGACCTAGCACCTGGTGTTTCAAGATTTGATATGACTAGGCCCCATGTCTGACATTGCAAGATTTATCTGATAGGATGGGCCGTATGGAGATACAGCAGGATGTGCTAGAGCGGATGTCATGGAGGCAGTCGTACCATTCTGTTAGGTACACTGGTGTTTTTTAGTACATGGCTGGACATTATGGAGTACCGTTGACTGGAGCCTATGCACCACCGGGGTATGATGAGGAGTAGCAGCAGCAGGAGGAGTAGTGTCGAGATGACACGAGATGGAGTTTGGTGACCATCTGTCGGGTCATGTTTATGGAAAAAAATTTAAAGCAATATTATTATTATTATTATTATTATTATTATTATTTGGTGTGTAATATGCCTCTGTTGGCATCTAAACAATACTTATCTAGCTCGTACTCGTACGAGTATTACTATTACTATTATTATTATTATTATTATTGTTGTTATTATTATTATTATTATTATTATTATTATTATTATTATTATTACTATTATTATTATTACTATTATTATTATTATTATTATTATTTGAAAAAGAAAAGGTGATAAAGACGTACAAATTTCTGTATGAAGTTTTGCTGAATTCGTCGCGTTCGTATAATAAGGGAAGTATTATCCTACATTTACTTTTTCACTTTATCTTTTCTCTATTATATTTCTCGCATTAGGGACAATGCTCATATTAAGTATGAGGAGGAGGGGGGGGATAAATAGGAAAACTATAATTTTTGAAAAATATATCTAATACCTACGTTTTTAAAATAAAAATAAAAAAATAAAATATATGTATTAAAATTAGTAATAAAAGTTAATAAAAACTTAAATTTTGAAAGAAAAACCGTTTCATTGATCACTTAAGCAAATATGACTCTGGATCGATAACTTTGCTAGCATTTTATACCTATTACCACTAAAAATGTGAGGAATTTTGAGCCTATTGTTATAGCATACATCTTTTATGCTTGATTTCTTTGTGTATGAGTGTGCTGGTGATTTGTTGATTCTAGAACTTGTACTTGAAATCTTTACGAAACCGCAGTAAGATCACGTTCGCGTGTTATATACATTTTTTGATAAAGAGGCGGAAAAACCAAATAAACACGTTGTTAGCACTCATCTTTAGTGCTAGATAACAAAGAAAAAATCAAAAGAAAAATATATACAACATTGAGCCTTAACCTAACCCTTGTCAAAAGTTTTACGATTGAATTATTTGATACTTTATCCGTACGCATGCGCGTAAAAGTTGGTATTGCTATTATAATGAAGTTCGAAGGTTGCTAACTTCTTGTTTCGTTTGAAGTACTATGCTTATCATAAGTATGGGGGAGAACAAGTATTTCCGCAAGAACAAAAAAAGGAATAAAGAAAGAAAGAAAAAATAGAAAGGCATAAATAAGCCAAAATATGGTAAAAATGAAGAAAGCAAGTATATATTTATGGGTATATGGATAATGATTTAATTTTAGACTTTTGACATCATAACCCAAAAACACCAAAAATATCCAAACCATTACGAACCATATAAACCGAATAAATGCCCTCTTTTGATATTTATGTCTGGTGCTTACGCCCTATCGGATTTGTTTAGTTTATTACACAAGCATATGATAATCGGAATGAATCATGTCTGAGCGATTGAATGATCTATCTATAACCTTTATTTCACTATATATGAGCGTGTGTAAAATCAAAATTATTATTAATTCGTGAGCTTCTTAGTCGCGTTATCTTAGCTTGTGATCATCGATTTGTTTATTTCTTCCACATATATAAAAACAAAATATTTTTTCTTTATTTGCTTGAGGGCAAGCAACGCTCAAGTATGGAGGGGATTTGATAACGCTTTAAATATACATAAAATATCCCTCGTTAATACACTATTTATCTATATAAATATATATAATATCATGTCTTTAGATACTTAATCGTGTATTAGTTTGTAGGAACTCAATAATCACACACATGCTAGAAGATAAGAGAAAGAAGAAAGATTAGTGGAGGTGTTTCATGATAATATCTTTTTTGCATAAGGAAGGGAGGATTTCACCTTACATAACTCACACTCTCACACTCTCTCTATGTGAAGAGAGTTTTCTTATATAGCCTCAAGACCCAGGTTAGGCCTTACTTGGGCTTCCATGGGCCGGGTCTTGGACTATTACACGTTTAACATACGAATAACTATTACTAGACTCGTGAAATCGATAATGATCGTCACTTTACTAAAACTAAATTCCTAACAATCTCCCCCTAATGGACGATCGCGAAGATCTCATTAATGATCAATACTTTCTGAATTCCTAAAATTCTCCCCCTAAGGGGTGATCATAGAGATCTCTCTTTGTGACCTTGATCTTTGATCTTTGAAGCTTTTTGTCTTGATCTTGAGTCTTTCTTGTGTAATAGTTTTGCTAGCTCCTTTTGTTCCAATCCTGCTCTGGTGATCTTAATCTTGAACTTCTCAAGATCATAAATCTTGCATCATCACTTGATCATCTTTTTAATACTTCGCTTTCTTGCGATCTTGTGTCTTTGGACCAACATGCTCATACTTTATATCATCTTGAAAGCTGTCTAACAATCTCACTTGATAATCTTTAACATGATCACTTTACGTCTTTTAGGAAGATGTTGAATATCATAGTACCAGAAGTCTTTATCTTTGTTTGATCTTGAGCTTTCATGATTTCTTGAAACTTCAAGTCTTGAGTATGAGCATGCGGTTATGAATCTGATTCGGCTGGAATGAGGTCGCGCCACCATTGTCTAATCCTGCATTTACAAAGGTTAGCAATAAACAACAGATATGGACGAATATTATGGAAAACTAGAAGGGGTGTTGAATAGTTTTACCGATTAAATTTAAGTTTTAAAATTATAGATCGAGTTTATGTGAAGTTAGTGATATTGGTTGATCTACACAATAAGGAATAAATATAAAGTATAAGTAAAGTAAACCTAGAGTTATAAGAGATAGAACCGGGACATAAGTATTTATAGTGGTTTGGCTACAAGGACACCTTCCTTGCCTTACTCCACTCCCCAAGTCACCTACTCGAGAGTTCGTAAAACACTAGTCACCAATCTTCTTTAACCGGCGAAGAAGCCTCAAAACGTCGCTTACACCTTTTTTCGGTACAAAGCTAAATACCGGGTTCTAACAAAGGTAGAACCAACCCAATGCTATCAACTCTTTTTACAAGAATGAAGGATGAAAAGTACAATGAATGAATGATCTACATGATTCAACAAGGTAATCTTGGAATGATGGTGGAGACTAGCAACAAAGTGATTTGTGCTTGATCGTCTCGTATGCAATATCGACAATTTCTTCTAATAAGAGAATTACCTACAAATGATGTATGAAAATAACTAGATATGAAAATAAGAGAGAGATATCAGATTATAAGAGAGATATAAGAAGAACGAGTGAGTAAATTATGAGAATGGCTTGCTATTTATAGGCAAAATTTTACACTGTTCACAAGTTCCCACGGTACCTTCCTAGAAGGGAACCAACTAGTGTAAACCCAGGGAACCAGGTAACTGACATGGTAAATCCGAATTTTGAAGCCCAAATCTCCCAAAATCTTATGTAATCTTCCAAATTTTGTGTAATCTTGTAAGATTTGGTAGAGATATGGAAAGATTATGTTATGTCATGCACGATGTAAAAATGTAAATTAAATTTACATAACATTAAAATGAAAGTATAAGTAAATATGTATAGTATGTAATTTTGATGTGTGATGTGTAATTGGAAGTTATGAATACTATTTTTATAAAATTTGTGCATTCTATTTTTTACTTGAAATGGTTTTATGATTGTTATCGACAAAACACAAGAGGATCATAAAATAGAAATAAACGTTTTTACGGCTTATTTGTATTAACAATCTTCCCATTTTTGATGATGTCAAAACATAAAATTATTGGAAGTAAAATTTAGAATGTGAAGTTTTAAATTGGAGTCTTTTACTTCCTTCTCCCCTTTTTTGTCGAAACAAAAAGAGCGTCGAAGAAAAACTAGCAAAAGATGCTACAACAATGTAAGCGGTATGTATGAGTGTCGATTCAAAGAGAATCGAATGCAATAATATGAATGAGTGTCAATTCGAAGAGAATCGAATGTAATACTCCCCCTTGACGGAAGCTCCCCTTAAATGAGGGTGTCAAGGTATCCAAGTGAATTCAATGCTACAAAAGTGTTAGTGATTAAATACAAGCTCCCCCTTCCTTTGAGAGTACCTACAAAAAACATGTAAAAATTTGGAAAGCCTAATGTTTGCGCGTTTTCGACTGAATCTTTTCAAAAGGGTACCGCCCTTCTTTAACGAAGGGTGTCGGGCCCTGTGAAGAAAGTCAAATTTTAACTTTTTTGAGGTGGGTTAGTACATACATAATAATGATATAGTAAAGAATAAAATGTATAATCATAAGGCACAACATAACCAAGTATAGAATATATAATCCTTGCAATAAAATGATCAACTAGTTTAGTGACATTATGTCACTTACAAAAATAGGTAAAACTAAGAACAAGGAAATATTCTTATTAAACTAAAAACTAAATATTAAAAAGTACAATATTATTTTTATTTTCTTAACCAAATTATCTTATGGAAAGTTTTGGTGGGTGAGGATAGTGAGGCGCGCGAGAATGTGATTAAGGATGAACCTTATTTCGTCGCGTAGGTCATTGATGATCACTTGCGTCCTTTGACAATGCTGAAAAAACATCTCGTGAGTGAGCGGAGGAAAAGCATTGTTTGACCATATCGGTTGAGAGTGTGGCGGAAGTTGTGGTGGTAAAGGTGGCAAAGGAGGTTCCATCTCCGTGACTTCAGGGACCAGTGGAGGATGGTTTGCCACACGTTCGATGGAGTCTAATGAGGGTTGTGGAGGTGGAGGATTGATGGTCCGTAGTGGGAGATCTTCGAGAGAGTCGAAGAATGGATGAGGAGATGTGGGAGGTGTAGAGAAAATAAGCTAAAAGGGCTCTATGTTGATTGCTAATTGGGATGATTACTTAGATGGTTGAGTGGGTGCCAGAGGTAGGGAAATTAACGGAGGTGGAGTGGTTTTAGGGGTGGTCAAGAGTTGTCCCGAAGAGAATCTCGGTGGAGCAATAGCAGTGGTTGGTGGTAACTCAAAAGGAGTAGAAGGCGGTGCCGTTTGATAATCGCTAGTAGGTGAGAAGCATTGATAAGGCGGAGAAGTGGGTGGTGGATTGACAAAGCAACATGCACGGACACTAATACGAGCCGTTCTTTTGAGAGACTTGTTGTATTTCTTGTCATTGTTGGATTTTGGCATGGTTATGATCAAGATAGTTTTGGAAATTGAAGATGAGAGCGTGCTTTGACAAGAAGGCTATTTATAGAAGAGCTCATGTATGATATTCATTTTTTTTTAATTTGGGCAAAATCCAATGATTAGATTTGGAGTTAATTCCATAAATGTCAAACTTTATGATATAGGAGTAGGAAATAGGTTGATAATGGAGGGAAAGATGGGTTTTGAAGTTTAAAAATCATGTAGAAGGCTCACTGATCACTCGGTTATGCCGGTAACTTCTCAAAAGGGTATTGTCCTTCATTACAGAAGGGTATCAGGGGTCTGATGAAAGTAGAAAAGAAAATATAATGGAAGGATCAGGCAATGCTGTTTAATAGAGGTCTTTTGTTTCTAACAAAATATATGGTCTCAAATTATTTTTAATAGAATTCTAGTGTGTGTCTATATATAAACAATGTGGAGGTGCGGTTATCTCGACTCAAAAAGAAAATATAATAATGAGATAACCTGAAGTCTCCTTAATTTAATATTGCTTTGGTTGAATGCAGAGACAGAGCCACATATAGCTTTAGGTTGGCCAATGCCACCCCCAAATTCTAAGAGTTACTACATGTGTACATATTTCATACTAGTAATTTAAACTTGGTCCATTAATTGGCAAATTGGCCCATCCAAAATTTCAAAAATGATTAAAGTTTATATATTAACTTAGATGATTTTGATTGTAAGCACACATTTTATTATAACATTACATTAACTCAAACTTGAAAGTGTTAGGAATATTGTAATAGATAGTTACTACTAGTAGGTATGTAGTTCCTACTGGTAGGGTAAAAGTTCCTGCTGGTAGGTATGTAGTTCCTACTGGTAAGGATAATGTTATAGTTAGTGCTGGCAGATCAAAAGTTATTCCTGCTGGCAGAACAATATTAGTCCTGGTAGTATTATGCTTACTCCGAGTTGGTAGTATAGTTAGTTAGTGATAAGGATATGCATGAGATATCCTAGGAAGTGATAATACTTATCTCTTTAGCGAGTCTTAGGTAAGAGGTTGTTAGGGTTTCATGAGTATTTAAGAAACCTCAAGTGGTATTAGAGCCAGGTTAGAGAGCCTCTGTTAAAGAAAGTTTACTATTCTCACTCATAAAACTTCACAATGACTTCACCGATTCCTTTACCAACATTCTCTATGCTATCACCATCACAAACATTCTCTTTCCCATCAACATCTGAACCTGTGTTCTCTATGTCAACCTCTGAACTAGTATTTGAATCTCCAAACTCTCAAACCTCACAAAACACACAGTCTCAGCAGTAATTCCAACAATATCACTCAACCACTGTCTCAAATAATAATGCAAAATTTCCTTACTTAAAGAAGGATGAATATGAGACGTGGGCCATGAAGATGGA
>BQNB010203637.1:0-10749 GCA_026074375.1 Tanacetum coccineum | reverse complement strand
TTGACTTTGTTGGGGTTTACCTTGACTTTGACGATTGACTTTTTGGTTAACTTTAACTTTTTACGCTTTTCCATTCCGTGCTCGGTTTTGTTTGTTTTAGCTTTGTTTTTCGTCCTTTTGTCAGATATCTGTTTCCTGCACAATAGAAGTGAAAACATACAAATACAATGTATTTTTGGTACGTTTTTAGTCATTTAAGTCCGGTTTTAAAGGTCAAAGGTATGTGTATTTAGGCACATACCACGCATCTTTATGTTAGTTGAAAAAAGATATCCCCTCACACCAATAACAATCACAAATATGCTAAACAAGAAACTTACTGTCAAGAGGATAAAGACGGTTTAAAGAGATAAAGATTGTTTGTAGAACAAGAATATTTGTGAAGATATGTATTGAGAAATTTTTGTACAAGATATGCATAATGTATTTGTTTAAGAGATTACGTTCATGTTTAGAAAAGATTATGATATCTTAGGAATGTATTGTAAGCAGACTAGGACTCCTTAGTCTATAAAAGGAGGTCATAGGGCATAAGTTTTGCATACAAGTTTTCATAGTTGTCAAGTCGATTTAGAAAAGCTTTAAGGTTGTAAACCCTAGTACTAGTGAAGAGTACTCGTATTATTGATCTAATAATATTGGAGCGTTTGGTTATATCTTTGTTTATTCACGATTACTGTTTTATTCATAATACTTCTAGGTATTAAGGTGTAGATTCCGCATACACTTTAGTATACATACAAAGTTTCTACAACAAGTTATTTTGGATTTATCCAAGGTAATTTAACCTTAGACAAGCTAAGGAATCGATCAAGGATTGGGATCAACAAGTGGTATCAGAGCTTTAAGGACATACCACCTCAGCCAGCACTTACAAACGCAGACCATCCGGTTATAGAACCGTGGGCCTCAGACTTGGATGATGCACAACCGGTAAAGGCCAAAGAGAACGCTTTTGTCGAAAGCGACAACAACGACCCCTCTAAAAGTCGGGGTACCGTTGGAGTGACGCCTCTCATCAATACGCCTAAAAAGAAACCAACGGTAAATAATGATTTCTACCACAAGCCCTTCATATTTAAGGAATCAGAAAAGGACGTGCGCGACCTGGTGGTTTCCCTATTTACTAAGCGGATCCGGGATTATGACATGCCGGATGACATCAAAGTCTCTACGAACTTACGCGTATACGATGGAACGACGGATCCGGACGACCACCTGACAGTATTTATGGGTACTATGGACGTGCACAAGCTGCCTGAACCTGCATGGTGTAGGTTCTTTCACATCAAACTGTGTGGAGCGGCAAGATTCTGGTACGACAACCTTGCATCGGGAAGTATAGATGGTTTCCACCAATTGAGGGACAAGTTCAGGGCGAACTTTTTGTAGCAACGAAGATTCCAGAAAACCCAGGCAGAAATCCTCGGTATACGACAAAGACCTGACGAATCACTAAAAGATTATGTAGCCAGGTTTAGTAGAGAGACTCTGCATATGGCTGACCGGTCCGATGTCATGGTATCTGGAGCGTTCATTAGCGGACTGCGCCCAGGACGCTTGTTCAAAGACTTAATCGCAAAGCCGCCCACATCGCTAGAAGATTTGTTCACACAAACCCATAACTTTATACGAGCTGAAGACGCGAACAACGAGAACCGTTTTCGGGAACCACGCCGAGAAACAAAACAACACCTGACTTATAAGTTATAAAGACCTCCCACGAAGGCAAAGGGACAAGCATGTTTCCAGGTCAGCCGCTCGACACACAAAAAGCTATAAGGGACCAAATGACACCTTCACTGCATTGATAAAATCTCCTGCTGAGATACTAGCCACCTTTGAAGGGAAAGCCATGCTCCGCCCACCACCAAGAATGTTTGCTCCTGCTAACAAAAGGGACCGGACAAAGTACTGTGAATTCTATGAGGACCATGGCCACGATACCAATGATTGTATAGACCTTCGAAAAGAGATCGAAGCTTGTGTTCGAAAAGGACGCATGGCCCACCTGGAAAAAGGAGCCAAATCAATGACAATAACCAAGCCAACCGACCGTCAGGATCCAAAGACCCCCAAATCGAGTGAAGTTGAAAGACGAACACAGGTTCAAGACCAAAAAATGAAATACAAATGATCCGAACTGCGGACACGAAAGTGGAAAAGTTAAGAGTGTCATTCCCTAGTATTACGTCCTGAAGATGACCCGATCCCTGAAAATTGTAGTGGTGATGACCCGTTGATTATCACAACAGATGTAGGAACTACGCACATACACAGAATCTATGTGGATGGAGGAAGCTCTGCCAAAATAATGTACGAACATTACTTCGAACAACTCACGTCAGAAGAGAAAGAGGCAATGCGACTATCAACGACACCACTCGTTGGATTTGCTGGACAAATTTCATGGACTTTGGGATTGATAACCTTGCCGATCATCATATACGACTATCATGGGCACACCGACCAGACAATAGTAGTCGACTTTATGATCATAAAAGCCCCTTCGCCTTACAATATCATCTTAGGACATCCGGTATGATGAAACTCGATGCGGTCGCCTCCACCTTGCATTCCTTAATGAAATTCATAACCAAAGAAGGCATTGCCATTGTAAGAGGCGAAAGACTCCAAACGAACATTTGTAACCAGATTTCTCAAAAAAGGGATCACCCAGAAGAGACCAATGATACTGAAGGGGTCGAACACATAATTGTAAATGAAGAGCACTCAAAGCAAACGCTAGCAATCGCAAGTAACTTGCCAAAAACGCTCAAAGAAAAGCTTCGCGAACTTCTGCATTCTAACAAAGATATATTTGCATGGACGCCTGCAGATATGACTAGCATCCCGCGGGAACTCGCGGAGCACAGACTTAACATCCACCCTCGAATATTCCCCGTATGGCAAAAAAAGCGAGTCATAGCAAAGGACTGAAGTGAAGCAATCACTATGGAGGTGTCCAAATTGGTCGAGGTGCGAATCCTTAAACCAGTTTTCTTCCCTAGGTGGGTCTCTAACACCGTAATGGTAAAAAAAGTCAACATAGCGCATGTGCATCGACTTTACGAACTTAAACAAAGCTTGCCTTAAGGATAGCTACCCGCTGCCTGAAATAGACCAAAAGATAGAGTCCTTGGAAGGGTTCAAGCTAACATGTTTCCTAGATGAATACAAAGGTTACCATCAGATATGCATGGCCAAAGAAGATGAAGAAAAGACGTCATTTCACACAGAGCAAGGGACGTTTTGCTATGAGAAGATGTCGTTCGGACTAAAGAATGATGGAGCCACTTACCAACGGCTAATGGATAATGTGTTTGCTAGTCGATTGGGTAGAAACATTGAGATATATGTCGATGGCATGGTAATAAAAAGAAAGAACGAGGGCAACTTAATATCGGATATTGCTAAAACTTTTGACACGCTCCGTAAAGCCAATATGAAGCTCAACCTAAAAAAGTTCACGTTTGAGGTAGAAGTCGGACAATTTTTGGGGTACATGATAACTAACGAAGGAATCCAAGCAAACCTAGAAAAAGTTCAGGCCATAATAAACATGGCCTCTCCAAGAACCTTACGTGAAGTCCAGGCACTTAATGGCAAACTCGCAACACTAGGGAGCTTTTTGGCAAAGTCTGTAGAAAGATCATTAGCATTCTTCAAGACGCTGAAAGGTTGTCTCAACAAAAAGGATTTCTAGTGGAGTACTGAAGCAGAGGAAGCCTTCCAAGAATTAAAAACCCACCTTCAGTCCCTACCAGCCCTAACAGTACCAAAACCAGGAGAGACTCTTATTTTATACCTAGCGGCAGCTACCAAAGCCATAAGTGCGGTCCTCCTAACAGATAGGGGAAACATGCAAAAACTAATATACTTTGTCAATAGAGCATTACAAGGATCAGAGGTCAACTACCCTAACCACGAGAAAGTAGCTCTCGCCCTGGTACACGCGGCCCGACGGTTGCGCCGTTATTTTCAAACACATACAATATGTGTTATAACCGATCAACCAATCCGACAAGTCCTTTTAAAACTCGAGAACTCAGGGCATCTAGCCAAATGGGCCATTGAGCTTGGAGAACACGAGATAATATACAAGCCTCATTCAGCGATTAAAGGACAAATTCTTGCAGACTTCCTAGCAGAACCTCCCTTGCTCAACAACTCTCTCAAGGAAGATAACACCAACACATCAGGGAAAAGCGACTCGCCCACATGGACCCTATTCACTGACGGTGCATCTAGCATAGAAGGATCCGGGGCAGGGCTAATCTTGACTGACCCAGACGGCCGAGAGGTAACTTACGCTCTCCGATTTAACTTTAGAACCTCCAATAGCGAGGCTGAATATGAAGCCCTTGTGGCGGGATTAGAGCTGGCAATTCAGATGGAAGCTCAACTGTTGAACGTATACACATACTCTCTCTTGATTACCAACCAAGTAAAAGGGTTATATGAAGCTAGAGAAGAGATAATGAAAAGATACTTGTCAAAAGTCCAAGAATTACAAATGCATTTTCGTAGCTTCACAATAACGCAAATCTCTCGCTCAAAGAATAAATGTGCAGATGCTTTAAGCAAATTGGCGTCCTCATCTTTTTCTCACTTGACAAAGAGTGTTTTGGTCGAAATTGTCCCATGCAGAAGCATAGACGTCAAAGCTGTCAACACCATCAAAGAGACAGGCCCTACGTGGATGGATCCAATCATACATTACTTAACCAATGGAACCTTGCCAAACGACCCCATAGAAGCTAGGAAAGTAAGGATTAAAGCACCATCGTATTCTCTCAAGCATGATGTGCTTTACAGGAAAGGATATCTAACCCCGTGGCTAAGATGTGTTAGACCCGAACAAGCAAACTATGTCCTGCGTGAAGCCCATTTCGGGTCATGTGACGCACATGCGGGAGCAAGGAGCATCGCTCAAAAGGTCGCAAGACCTGGATACTATTGGCCTACAATGTATCAAGATGCTACAAAAATTATAGAAACGTGTGAAAAGTGCCAACACCATGCACCGACGATACGACAACCACAATGTGAACTAACGAGCATCTCGAGCCCTTTGGCTTTCTACCAATGAAGAATCGACGTAGTTGGACCATTCCCAGAAGCTCCCGGACGAGTCAAATTCCTGATAGTCACCATTGACTATTTTACAAAATGGGTAGAGGCTAAGCCAGTAGCAATAATAACTGGACAGAGGATATTACATTGTTTTGTGCAAACGTTTTGTGTGTCATTTTGGGATCCCAGGGATAATCATCAGTGACAACACGAAGCAGTTTTCCAACAACCCTTTTCGAGATTGGTGTGAGGAACTTAAAATCAAGCAAAATTTCACTTCAGTTGCTCACCCACAAGCCAACGGACAAACCGAGGTCACTAATCGAACGATACTACAAGGGTTAAAAGCAAGACTCGGAAAAGCCAAAGGACAATGGGTCGAAGAGTTTCCAAACGTTCTTTGGGCATATCGAACAACAGCTCGTGCAGGAAATGGATGCACACCTTTCAGCCTAGTCTATGGCTCAGAAGCTGTTTTACCACCTGAAATAGGTTTGCCAACTTAACCGGATAGGGGGGGTGGGGGGGGGGGTGGGGGGGGGGGGGGGGGGGGGGGGGGGGGGGGGGGGCCCGGCCACCAAGGGGGGGGGGGGGGGGGGGGGGGGGGGGGGGGGGGAGTGGGGGGGGGACCCCCAAGGGTAATCTTTGACCCAACACAAATGACGTGAACCTTCGCCTCAACCTTGACTTGCTCGAAGAACGACGAGAGTTAGCCTCATTGCGGAATGCAAGGTACAAAACACAGACAAAAAGATACTACAACAGCAAAGTGAAGCACAACCAATTTAAAATTGGTGATTTCGTTCTAAGAAAAAACGAGGCAAGTAGACAAGAGGGGAAAAGAAAGTTAGACCCAAACTGGGAAGGGCCATACCAAGTAACATGCACCAAACGTGCAGGAACGTATATCCTAGCCGACATGGATGGTCGCCCCATTCCAAGGACGTGGCACATCAGCAACCTACGAAAGTTTTGATTTTAAGAAAACAAAGAAGGCACAACGTAACTTGGCACACTTATCATATGTGTATAAATAAATTATTGCTCAGATATGTGCCTTCTGTTTGCCAAGACAATAAAGAAAGTGCCTCTTCGATATAAGGCTACTACGAATGTAATCTCAATATACGAGTCCAAATCGTTTTGTAAATTATTGGTATGAATAAAAAGTACTTATGGCTACAAAAAAAGCCAACGTGATGCATCACCGTTCCGACATTATAGGAACGTACTATATACATCAACATGTATATATTCGTGGCTACACACGAAACGACGACCTGTATCCGATAGCTATCAACACAAAAACGCGCGTCGCACAAATAACATATGTCGAAGAGACCTATATGTTAATAATAATAAAAAAATATATATTAGAAAAAAACATCTTTACAAAGGAGAACGACGACCATAATATTCATGATGACATACTCCTCATCAAACATTCATCACAAAAATCCATGGGTCGTAGTGCAAAAACTAAAATCATAACCATGAAGGAGTATTCTTTATCATTAAAACAATTACCCAAATACACTACATCGATATAAGTGAAAGAAAAATTATATTACCCAGCCAGCCTAAACCAATTTACACTCCAAAGTGTAACTACAGAAAAATAAAACAAAACAAATTAATGATACAAGAAGCAACTGTCATAATGAGAGTTTAGAGCATTTAATCATATTAACCATGCTTCTTAAAATACTGAGCATGGACTCGTTAAAATTCTCAAGTCGAGTAATTATATGACTTATTTTAGCTTGTTGGACGAATCTAACAATCTTTTCTAAGCAGTACATACACCAGCAGGGCCATAGGAAGGATTTTCTCTAAAGAAGCATAAGTACTAAACAATTGCTTTGCTATGGGCAAGGAACATAAAATATAACTTAATATCATAACTTCATGGTACAGACTTCATAACTTCATACTTAAAACTGAACTGCGTATAGTCAACGGCCTTTTACGTGTACATCTAAAGACGCACCTCATACAAGCTCGACTAGTTATTTCAACGACGAAAGCAAAAACATACATATTCGAGTTAGTAGCCGTACTATACAAAGAAAACTGGCTACATGAAAACACAACCGACAACATCTATGGTCCGCCGAACATATCAGTAATAACCACCCCGAGCTCCCTACAAAGACGAGTGATCTCAAACTCCAACGCACCAATATGAGCCCGCAAGTCTTTGTTTTCACCAACGAGACGGTCAATCTCCTGACGTTGCAAAAAGTCTTCCCCATCACGAGCATCCAGCATAACATTCAGTTCGTTGCAATGACGTTTAGTCGCACCTCTCTTCCTCCTTAAGTCTCCCACGAGAATACTTAGCTCCTCATTCGCTGCAAGTAAAGAGCGGTAACGCTCCTCGAAACTAGAATAACGGCTCGCATCTCTCACAGGTCCATAGTTGTAACCAGAATCAAAGGGTACCAACTGGCCATAGTAGTTAGCACCGGGGTACAACGGTAGGCCCATACCTTCCGGTGGCTCAGTCACGTTTGGCGTGATTTGTGGCAGCCAAGGGTGGCACTTAACACTCGCACCCTCATGGACCTCCTCAATCTTGACACCACTATTATATGGCATTGGTCCTGATAAGTAGCCACTGGTATTTTAAACGGAGCGAACTCTCTCTGCCGCTACTATGGTAACCGAATGCTCGATAGTGCTCCCGGCAACATAACCGGTTGTACCTAGACACAACAATATTACACGTAAGATGCTAAAAAATAAAACCAAGCATAAAACATGAGCATGAAGACTAAGAATGTTTATGGCCTGAAAAGAGACTTACCATCAAAAGTAATGGCAACATTTTCACTCGTGATTGTAACCCAAAGGTTGCGAACCTCATCACCCTCATCCATGATTGAAGCTATAAGAAATGGATGGTATTGGAAAATAAGGATGGTATGGGAAACTTACCAGCAACGTGACTGCATATATATAGGGTTGCCAAGAATTGAAACGTAGCATGGTGAAATAGAGGAAGAATACATGTGTGAAGGCTACCGAATAGGGTTAATCATGACAAAGGAGTAGATAACTACCAATAGTAATACACTGATGTATTATTCAGGTCTATAAGAGAAATGAATAAAAAAAACACTAGCAGGGTACCCGCACGATGCGGCGGCGGGTACCCTTTAATCAATTTTCTTGGCGAGCTCTATTTTTCGATTACATTTTTTTGTGATAATGACTTTACGCTAGACGATAATTTTAGGGAATAAATTTATCGCACACTATCTCATATTAAAATGTCAAAGTGCGGTTGTTGATGGTGTTGTCAAAAAGACACATGATTTCGGGTCGTTGTTGTTACTTAAGTCTCTCGAATAGTAAATTTACCTCTAACGGTCAAACCGGTATGACTTAGGGACCTCTCTAGCTCTTTTGTACATTGAGTTTTCTTAGTTGTAATGCTTAACTTTAAGTTAATACATCAATTAATTGTACATATTGAATAAATTCTTGCATTACATAATTTTTGGGCATTAAATAGATTGTATCATGTGTTATATTAGTTGTACGTTTGAGTAAGGAGGTATTTTTAATTCTAGCATTGATTATATGTGTTGAATTGATGTATATGTGCATTTAATAGTTGTAAACAAAGCTTTAAAACTTGTAATGCTTAAAATTAAGTTTTATTTGTGCATTAGAAGTATTGTACAATATGCTTCACAACTTAGATTACTTAAAATTTTTAGGGCATTAAATGAAGAAAGAGAGTGCAAAATGTTTTATATGTAGTATAGATAGTAATAATAAGAGGTAAAAAAAGGACCACACAACATATGGTACAATAGAAAGTGTGTCAGGAGTACTACACAACAAAGTTGTCATGCGAAAAGTTAAACCTTGTTGGGTCATTATGAAAGTCCAAACGGGATATGCATATAAACAAAGACTATGCATATTATATAAATAGAATGATGCATAGTCTCGGGGGCTTGATGAGCTATACCTAAATACATCTAAAATAAAAGTATTATATTTACACAAAGGAATTGTTTCATCTAGAAGGATAACAACATGTGCTTGTTATATGAAAAACGAATATCAGAGATCTTATTCGATTTGGAAATATTCCCTCATGCAACTTGCATGCAACTTGCTTACAACTTGTTTGCAACTAGCTTGCTATCCATCTACTTGCACTATAAATAGAGTCATTGTTTTACAAAGGAAACACACTCCACTCCATAGCTTCTTAACTTCACACACTGTCCTCGACATAATATTCAAGCAGTACAAGACATAGAGTAATGACTCTATATAATATTACAATACTCTTGTAGGAAAAAGCATCCTAAATGAACCAAAATCTTTCTCAACATAGTCATCCAAACCTAACTCGGAAATGTGGCGTAAAACTACATATATAGTATGAAGTTACCTGCGAGGAATCGCCACCCGAGAAGTTATCAATAATCTTTGGCCCTCCTCGACGTAATACCATTAAAGATCACACATGTCTTGACCCCTAGTCTACCTCCTAGAAATGATTACGAACTCATGTCATATGATAATTCGATGAAGGTCGAATGATCTTAACTCGTAATTCATACCCGTGATTTTCCGTATCATCAGTTTGCAAGCAACGTAATTCACTCCCTACATAAGGAGGTTAGGGGTTTCATTATTCACTAATGCAAAACCTAAAATCCTAAAAACTCTTCTCTTATCTTTCTCTTGTTGCTCGACTGAAACCAAACAACCCTTAGGGTTCTTGGTTCTTGTTCGACCGATCCAAAGAAACCAAAAGGTTTCATCGTTGATTGTTTCAAGATTTAATGAATCGTTTGTTTAATCACTATTAGTACTAGCATACATAATTGTTTGCTAAGAACGTATTGTGTGTATCTCATAGAGGGGTTATAATTTGATCCTTGTGGTTCGTGTATACACACACGTATATTCAAGATTTGTGTTCGTTTGATTTAATTGCCAAAAAATACGCAATTCTTGATCTTATATTAATTACATAATTCTATACGTTTTTATTTGTCTTCCGTTATATGCCCGTGTTTATTAATGGTTAATAGGTTTTTAAAATCCAACAAACTCAAATAGGATCTAAAACATATATAACCAAACTAAACGTAGTTTTGTTTGAAAAGAAAAACCGAGATGCTACAACCTCTCTCTCCGCACTATAAATACACAACAAACCCTTCAACACCCACTTACACACTCCCCCTATTTCCTCATCGTACTTTCACAAGATCCGTCAAAAACACACACCAAACCCTAAAAACACACACACATAAATCGATCACACGTTCAAGGTACAACATATTCACTTTCATTCGATCTATATGTTTTCTAATTACATTCTTTGTTTTATAAGGTTTGATTTATGTTTTTTTGTTAGGGTTTGGTATTATTCACAATGGCGGCAGCGGCAACGGTACCAGCAACGCAACCTGCAGCTCAAGTTGTATGTTTTTTTATAAAAAATAATATTTTTGAATTGTTTTTATGTTAATAATTGTGTTTTATGAATATAATATTGATTTGATTGGTTATCAATTGTGGGATAAATTTACGATATTTGGTGATACTTTTATACTGTATTAATTGTTTTTTAAATAAAAAATTTGTTGATTGTTTATGCAGATGGTGAAATATGTAGTTTTTTAAATATTAACT